>CAUYPK010080941.1:0-21167 GCA_963574355.1 Loris lydekkerianus
CACATGAAGGCTATAACCCAACTATACCACAAGACTATGAGGAAAGGACCAAGAAGGGGAAGGGAGGGGGGAGGTTTGGGTGGAGGGAGGGTGATGGGTTGGGCCACATCTATGGTGCATATTTTTATCTATAATAAAAAAGAAAGAAAGAAAGAAAGAAAGAAAGAAAGAAAGAAAGAAAGAAAGAAAGAAAGAAAGAAAGAAAGAAAGAAAGAAAGACAAAAAAAAGAAGAGGGCAATGTGAGGAAAGCCCGAGGATCCAGATGGAAGTTAGAGTTATTTGTCTCTAGCCAAGAGTACGAAGAGTTCAGCCATCCCTAAGTGAGTGGGGTTGGGAATGGAAATTAAATAAGAATACTCCTAACATGACAACTACATTGTGAAGTGTAACATACTTAATTCACTCACTGTAATTTCATCTCTTTTCAATAAGTTGGAACTTTTTATAATCCCTCCTTAAAAGAAGTCTTTCAGATTTTGCTAAAATGGGAACTCTGAAGGTAGGCAGACTAAAGTGGCCATCTGCCACTTTCTCCCCAGTGTGTAGAAATAACCTCACAGCCCTGACTTCCACAAATTGCCTGAATGTCAAGTTCAAGCACAGAAGTAAGACTCGAGCTTGGAGTCTTAGATGTTGCCACACACATGAGCAAGAGGAACCTACTCTGGCTGCCTGCGGCCAAAAGAGACTTGTGGGTGGGACACAGTACAAGCTCACAGAACTGCAGAAAGAGATAGACAGCCAGGCCTGGGAAGGGCGGGAGTGACCGAGGACGCTCCTGCAGGAGTTGCCGGGGCCTCTCTTCAAGAGGGGCTGCTCCACCCACTCTGCCTGCAGAGAGACTCAGGATTCCAGAGGGGGTCAGCCAGGAATCTATTGGGCAGCTTGAGGCACATGGCCAAAGGGGGTGAAGCGGTGGGAGGGTTGTAGGGGAAGGGGAGATGGGTGGAAACAACACCCTTCCATCCAATATTGCCTGGCTTCACTTCTAAGATTCTAGATTAGTCCCCAAGTAGAGAGTAAACCAATGTGAAATGGCTGGTGTCCAAATTGTACAGGTGTTTTCTTGAAGAGAAAAAATAATGTAGCCATTGAGTGCATGGACTTCAGAGTCCGACAGCCTGGGTGCCAATCCCAGCCGGGTCCCAACCAACCATGCAACCTGCAGTGTTTCCGAAGGATCAGGGGACCTTGCCACTTCCAACCCGTCTGAGCTTCAGCTTCATCATTAAAACATGAGAATGTTTACCTGTATCACTTAGTAGGGCTTTGGTAATAGGTAATAAAATCCAAATAAACAAGGGAATTTTCTGTGCTGTGGAAGTGCAGAACCCTGGGGCAGGGAAGGTGTTGTTGGCTCCACAGTTTCTCTGAGTACTCAGCTTCTTCCCATGGTCTGCTCTGCTCTCTGGAGCATCTGCTCATCCCAACGTGGGCTGCCAGAAGCTTCTGGAATTTCATGTGTTCTCATTAATATTCAATAGACAAAGATGTCTTCCCTAACAAAAATCTAATGAAAGTCCTACAGTCAGTCTGAGGACCAAATTATGTAAAGTGCTCAACAAGTAACTGGAAGCTAAGTGACAAATACATGTGTACTCAGGAGTGTGTGTGTGAGAGGTAGTGTGTGTGTGTGTGTGCGCGCGCGCACGCGCGCGCACGCACACAGCCAGAGAACTAAAGATAAAGATCTTGAACTAAGGAGGACCCCCTGGGCAATTGAAGCAGCTTCAAAAATACACTACTGGGACCTAATCAAACTAAAAAGCTTCTGCACAGTCGTAAGTGAAGCAAGCAGACAGCCCTTAGAATTGGAGAAGATATTTGCAGGTTATATCTCTGACAAAGGTTTAATAACTAGAATCCACATATAACTCAAATGTATAAGCAAGAAAAGAACAAGTGATCCCATCGCAGGCTGGGAAAAGGACTTGAAGAGAAACTTCTCTGAAGAAGACAGGCACATGGCCTACAGACATATGAAAAAATGCTCATCATCCTTAATCATCAGAGAAATGCAAATCAAAACTACTTTGAGATATCATCTCACTCCAGTAAGATTAGCCCATATCACAAAATCCTAAGACCAGAGATTTTGGCGTGGATGTGGAGAAAAGGGAACACTTCTACACTGCTGGTGGGAATACAAATGAATACATTCCTTTTGGAAAGATGTTTTGAGAACACTTAGAGATCTAAAAATAGATCTGCCATTTAATCCTATAATTCCTCTACAAGGTATATTCAGATCCACTGCAGAATTCACTGCAAAATCACATTATAACAAAGATATTTGTACCAGAATGTTTATTACAGCCCAATTCATAATTGCTAAGTCATGGAAATACCCTTGGCAATTTCCATTGGAGGAATGACAATTTCTCATAAAACTGTCTTATTTTGCTAACTTAAATACCATTGCAGAAATGACAATTTCTTAAAAACTTAAACACGCACATATCACATGACCTAGCAATGTACTCTTAGGTATTTACCCCAGAACTCTGTCTACAAATGGTATATTTTTAGTGCCAAAAATTGAAAATTGTTCCCAGATGGTATATTTTTAGTAGACAAAAACTGAAAACAACTCAAATATCCTTCAATAGGTGAATAAACAACCTGTGTTACATCTATACTGGGGAATACCATGCAGCAGTGAAAAAGAACCAACTATTCATATCAGCTTTTTATTTATCTGCTAGAGCAGAGAAAAGTGAATCTTGTTACCTTAGGGCAATAAAATATTAGAGATACTGTGAGGTTATCCACATTCAAAATGTTAGCCATATTTTGCTAACTTAGAGAGCCATGTCTCTATATATCCTCATTTTATTTATTAGATGAGGTCAGGAGAGAACACAACTAATGGAATTACATTACCTGACATCAAATTATACTACAGAGACGTTTAACCAAAACAGTATGTTACTAGCATAAAAAGAGACACATAGAACAATGGAATAGAGAACCCAGAAATAAATCCATACATCTACAGTGAACTTATCTTTGACAAAGTTACCAAGAACATACATTGGAGAAAAAACAGCCTTGTCAATAAATGGTGCTGGGAAAACTAAATATCCATATGCAGAAGAATGAAACTAGACTTTTATCTCTTGCTATATGCAACAATGAAACCAAATGGATTAAAGACTAAAATCTTAGACCTGAACCTATGAAAGTACTAAAAGAAAACATTTGGGAAAGGGCATCAGGACACTGCTCTGGTCAAGGGCTCCTTAAGTAATATCCACAAAGCATAGGCAACCAAAGCAAAATTGGACCAATGGGATCACATCCAACTAAAAATCCTCTCTGCACAGCAAAGGAAATGATCAACCAAGTAAAGAGATGACCCACATATGGGAAGAAAGTATTTTCAAACCACTCATTCTGTCATGAGATTAATAACCATGATAAATAGAATGAGCTCCAACAACTCAAAAGTAAAAAATCAAATAATCCAATTAAACAATAGGCAAAGAATCTGAATGTCTATTGACACTGAAGATATACAATGGCCAAAAGTACATTAAAAAGTGCCCAACATCATTAGTTATCAGAGAAAAAGAAATCAAAATGAGATGAGATATCATCTCACCCAGTTAAAATGGTTTTTATCCAAAAGGTAGGCAATAAGGAATGCTGGCAAGGAAGTAGAGAAAGGGGAACCCTCGTACACTGTTGGTGGGAATGTGTACTTTGTTCCGACTCCTTCAGCTGACTTTTTAATTTTCCCTTTTTCTGAGGGTGCCCTCCCCTAAGGTGTTCCTCAAAAAACTGCAACTAGAACCACCACATGACATAGCAATCCCATGTCTAGGCATACAAGGTTGAACAATTAAGTTCCCTAACTTATCCTTAAAAAAATGCTGCATACCTCATTGCTGAATATCACTACAGTCACCTTTGGAGTACTGCCCTTGGTCATTTGATGACCACAGTGATGTTCAGCAATGAGCAAAGTAGCACTTTTTCTAGGATGTGTTTCTTAAATGAATTGTCTTACCTCCTTTATTGAAAAGAAGACTCAGTAGATCAAAAATATAAGTGCATTCTCATGGTCATTGAAGCACTATTCACAATGGCCTAGGAGCCATCCATCAACTGTCCATCAATGGGTAAATGGTATAGACACAAAGGAATATTATACAGCTGTAAAAAAAGAATGAAATCCTGCCTTTTGCAACATGGATGGAGCTGCAGAACATTAAGTGAAATAAATCAGGCAGAAAAAGAGAAATTTTCCATGTTCTCACTCATATATGGGAGCTAAATATTAAAATAATTGATTGCATGGAGACAGAGAGGACAAAGAAGATTATCAGAGGCTGGAAAAGGGTCATGAGAAAGAGGGAAATAAAGTGGAGATGGTTAATGGATACAAAAATGGATTACAGTTAGTTAGATATATATATATAGGTTGTTTCAGAGGTTTTGTCCGTTTTAATGTCATGTGTTTTTGTAGCTCCATATCTCAATAAATATTTATTCGACTGTGTCATGGTATATACTGATCGATGGAGAATTTTGTACTCTACACATTGATGCTGTTCATTTTTTTCTACTTTTAAGTTTTTTTATTCTTTTCAGCCTATTACTATATGATGTCATTAAGTGCTTTTCGGCCAGTTTTTCTCTACGAATTCAAATTGAACCAAAGCACTGCCAAAACAGCCTGAAAAATTAACCAGACATTTGGCAATGATAGTGTTAATGAACGCACTGTTCGACGTTGGTTTGCGAAATTTCGTTCCGGAAATTTTAGCCTCAAAGATGAGCCCCGAAGTGGTCGATCTAGAGTAATCCAGGACGAGAATTTGAGGACCCTGGTTGAGACTGACCCATCACAAATGGTGCGTGGGATGGCGGAAGAACGGGGTGTCAGCTCCCATGTGGTTTTTGATGGTTTAAAATGTATTGGAAAGGTCAAAAAGCTCGAAAAGTGGGTGCCCCACGATTTAAATGATTGGCAGAAATTGTCATGTTTCGAGGTTTGTTCTTCATTGCTTTTGCGCAAGAAAAACGATCCTCTTTTGGATTGGATCATCACGTGTGATGAAGAGTGGATTCTCTACGACAATAGGAAACGTTCAGGACAGTGGTTGGACACCGATAAGCCACCCAGGCACTTCCCTAAGGCGAAACCCCACCAAAAAAAGATCATGGTTACTGTATGGTGGTCAGCAGCTGATGTGATTCACTATAACTTTCTGCAACCAGGCCAAACCATCACAGCAGAGTCCTATTGTGAGGAAATCGACGAAATGTACCGAAAATTGCGTCAGCAGCAGCAGCCAGCACTGGTCAACAGAAGAGGTCCGATCCTGCTCCATGACAACGCCCGGCCGCACGTCTCACAAATCACCGTCCGAAAATTAAAGGAACTGAGCGTGGAAGTTCTGCCCCACCCACCATACTCCCCAGACCTCTTGCCAACCAACTATCATCTTTTCAAGCACTTCGATAACTTTCTCACCGGTAGAACCTTTGCCTATCAGGACCTAGCAAAAACAGCCTTCATTGACTTCATCGAATCCCGAGCACCCAATTTTTATGCCGACGGAATTAATCGACTTGTGTTATGTTGGCAAAAGTGCACTGATTCAAATGGTGCTTATTTTGATTAAATTGAATAAATATTCACTGAGATATTACAGTTTAAAGTAGACTCATAAAAATTGACAAAACTTTTGAAATGACCTAATAATAAACAGTATTAGAAAGCACAACAAAATTGCAGGCAGAATGGGGACCGAAGACCCCATTCTTGTCCGGGGAGGACACCCTCAGAAAAAGGGAAAATTAAAAAGTCAGCTGAAGGAGTCGGAACAAAGAAAAGTCAGCTATTTTACCTTTAAGCTATGCATTGCTAAATTTCTTATCTGAACAAGTTTCTGGCCTTTCCTGAAACTCTAGCTTTTTGGGAATACAATTTACATCAATACCCTGCTGAGTCTGTGAACACTCTGAGGAAGATAATGGTTATAAAAGAGATTATGGGAGACCTGGAATAGATGCATCTTCTAGGTCATTTCCTGCCCATTAAACAGACAAAGCAGATACTCACTGTGGAGATTTGCATTTAGCTGGGGCAGAGACCAAGGGAACAGCATGAGCCCTGAGATATGGGCAGGAGGGCTTACATCCCTTATCGCAGAGGAAAATCCTCTGTGGTGGTGATAAGAGGAAAATGCCTCTCTCCCACTGATTCCTCAGAGGAGATTAACACCAGTGGCGTTTTACTCCACAGTGAACTAGTGAAGCTTAACACCTCCCTGGGAAGCTATGAGTTTGACTTCAGACAGGAGGCTTCCCCCACATAAGGCTCAAATGTCAGATTCCTCAAAACTGCTCAAATCCTTAAAGTTAGTAGTAATAACAATAGGAGCTGATATGCTTCCTCAGAAAAGCTGCTGCCTTTGTTCCCTCCCTCAGCTTAACACCTGGACAGATAAATTTCAATAAAAGCTGAGTGAACAGAGACTCAGGGCCACTTGCCGCAACTCACAAATGGGCAGCGGTCCATCGTTGTTCCTAACTTTAGATTTCTTCAGTCAGTAGTGCCAGTTCCACAGATCTTAGCAGACCCTGCTCCTGGGTGGAACTTTGACACAAAAATGACTATAATGGATGGTAGGTTCTGGTATGTTTTAAAATAACCGAAAGAGTGGAATTGGAGACTGTCTTGAACAAAAAAATGTTAAAAGCCTGAGGTTAAAGTTACCTAAATTGTGCTGATTTGATTAACATGGGCTATCCCTGTATTGAAGTATTACATGTACTCTCTTAATAATGTACAACAATTATGTACCCATGGTAATTAAAAATAAAAATAAACTTTATATATAAAAGCTCATTTTCATATTATCTACCCATGCATTAACTTTTTTCAGCATGTTTACAAGGAAGTTAATGTTTAGCCAATATTTATTTATAGGAGAAAGGCACTGGCTTTAAGGAAAAATGAAAGCAAATATAAAAATTCTAAAAGAATGATTTTAAAAATGCAATGGAAATACACAGATGTGATAGTGATATGACAAACTATGATTATTAGAGAAAGCCAAATGTCTTAACTTTCAATGAATATAATCTAGTGAGGACAGACTCCAGAGGCTCTGCACTAGGAGAGTGTGTCTGGGAACCTGTCTCTCTTTCTGTACTGAGGACTGCTCCAGAGGCTCTGCACTAGGAGAGTGTGTCTGGGAAACTGTCTCTCTCTGCCTCCTTGACCTCCATTGAGACCACTGCTATTACTGATATGTCTTCCACATTTCTGAACATTCAAAGTAATTACTCAAAGAAAGATAATAGCTGACCTTCTCCCAGAGCACTTCTTCCTCCATACAAGTTTGGCCCACATCCTCACTTCCTTCAGATTTCTGCTCAAATGCTCCTTTATCAGAAAGTCCTTCTTTGACATTCCTAATTTAAAAAGCACACAACTCTGCACCACTAGAAGTTTTCTTCATAGTACTTATCACCACCACGTATTTTTATTTCCTTGGTCCTTGTATGGAGTCTCCCTTCCCTCAGTGATTTCAGATCCATGAGGTTAAGGATTGGACAGTCAGATTCACTTCTGAATTCTCAGTATAAGGGAAAGAAGAGTGACAATCAGTTTTCCATTTAAACTTTAAAATCATTCCGTAAGTAAAAAGAATGCTAAGAAAATTTAAGTGAGCCCCCTCCAAACATTACCAGTCTGATTAGTGGAAAGGTTTATGACCTAAACCCATGTCCTTGAATTGCAAATTTTGTACTTATTCTAGCATATCACACTGCCTCTCACTTTAATATGTAAGTTATTATAAATCTGGAAATTTCCATCAAAACTTTGTGGAAATGAAGCATTATGTAGGTTAATTGTCCATCTAAAAAGTACATGCATTTTTATTTATTATATATGATATAATTCTATTATATATGATATATATATGATATATGATATAATTATATATGATATAATTCTTCTTAAACATACACAAGCAAAAGACTTTTTCATAAATATGTAAAAAATATTTACTCATACTTATAATTAGGAAAAATACAGAAACAAATGACTTCACATTCCTTGTGATTACCCTAGATGCTAGTCCAGAGGCATTAGTCAAGTCTATGAAATTAACCACGATCATTTAACAATTCAGCAAAAGTTGATCATATAGTGATTAAGTCTGGGCTTTCAGGGTACCCACTACCTGAATAATGTACATTGTACCCAATAGGTAATTTTTTATCCCTAAGCCCTCTCCAATCCTCCCCAGTGAGTGTCCAGTATGTCACTCTGAATGACCATGCATACCCATAGCTTAGCTTTTACTTGTAAGTGAGCTCATGTGATATTTTGTTTTTAGTTCCTGAGTTACTTCACTTAAGACAGTGGCCTTCAAATCGATCCAAGTTGCTGAAAAAAACTTTTTTTCATTCTTTTTTATTCCTGAGTAGTATTTGATGGTATCGCATATGGTAATATACAATATGCCATATATACCATATAATATACAACATTTTCTATATACATCCATTGGTTCATAGGCACTTAGGTAGATTACATATCTTTGCTATTGCAAACAGTGCTGCAATAAATATACCAGTGTAACCATCTTGGGAAAGAAGAATATAGTAAAACTTATTGAGTATCTTTATGGTTCAGTCCCTAGACACTGTGCTAAGGCCATGGAGGTAAGAAGATAAATAAATGATACTTCATGTCCTTAAAAGAGTTCAGTTCACCTAAAGATACAATCATAAAAGTGGAATTAGAGGCTTTGATGAGTTGTTATAAGAGCTAAGGGAATCTGTGACTAAGTCTTCCTAGGTAGGTCAAGGAGAAGAGTTGCATTTCCAGTGGCATCGTGGAAGATGAGTAGTCATCTCTAGGACCAAGAGTAGGAGAGGAAGCAGCACATACGTGCAGCTGACAATGGCACCAGCATTTGAAGGACTGGGACGTTTAGCATGTCTTGCTAAGGGTGCAGAGGAGGCACAGAGGAGAGGGCACTGTCGGCGGACACAGCAATACTACTTCCAGGTTACTGAGAAGGTTCAGGAGGTGCTGCAGTTAAGACCATCCACATGGCACCTCAAGAGGCAGAGAGCAAAAGGCCGGCACTTCTCCTGGAATAGAGGGTCTGAGAATTTTGTATCCATAGCTCCAAAAGAAGAAAACTGTCTCTTGGTATGAAAATAAATCCACTGTTTATCAAATGTGATGTTTTCTTTAGGTAGCCACGTAATAGAAATGGCATGCATATTCTGCAAAGCTGTGTTCAAAGCTAGAGGCTCCAGGCAGCAGCATCATCATCTGATGTTTTCCGTGAGAACCAATGCACAGGACAAGGAGTTTGGGAAGCAATGAAGCAATCCGGTATTTAATTAGAAGCAGCCACAACACGACCTTCACCTGCTTAGACAGCAAGTTGATTGTAGAGAGAAGAGGTGTAAGTTTGGTTCCTTCTTCTACTGCTCATGGTTGAAATCCTTCGGGAAATGACAAGACCATTTAGTTCTCCAATACTCATCTGGGAGTGGCAGTGACAAATGATCAGAAATACTGCTGCTCTCGTACCACTGCTTTTCCCATTAGTTCTTCCCTTTTCTTCTCTTGTACTTGTTTTGCCTTCTCTCCACTCAGCCCAAGAAAATAACTTCATAATGAAGCAATAAATCCTATCCTCATAAACCTAATATTCTGTCACAATCTCTCCTTTTTTCCATGTCTGTTGTTTTCCCTTAAAACTTCTTCACTTTGGTACCTGCATGGCAACTTCATATTTCTGTATAATTGAGAGCCAGCGCTAATCTATTCAACTGAGTATCTCAGTCAGCACGAGAAAACAGTAATTTTCCTTTCCTTGCATCTTGCAATCACCTAATAAGCAGCTCTAATGCCAGCTGCTGGATTACATAATAAACAAAAATTTCCCATCATTTACCATTTGTTTAAAGAGTTGGTGCTGTGGGTTCACAAGAACAGAAAGAAGAATAGAAATGGGCACTTATCCGGTGAATTAAATCAATGCAAACTGCAAATCTAAATTAATTATTCAGGTTACCAAATGTTTTTTAATGTTGTTGCTGTTGTTATTTCTGCCTAAATTATTTGAAAAAATCCCTCTACCCCTATAGGAACATTAGGCCTTTGTTGACATAGCTGTGCCTAACAAAAGTCCTTCCCTATTCTAATTGAAACATTACTTAAGTTATTTTGCAAATGAGAGAAGGGAGACCCTTTGAGTAGTTATGGTTGTCACCCAAATTAAAGGAAGTAAGGGCTTCATAGGGATCAGAAACCACTTTTTTGGGGGCCAAAATGAGGTTTTGTGCTTGTAGGATTTTACTGCCGGTACCTGTGGCCCCACAAAACAACCCCTCCTCCATCCCCAGCCCCCTCATACGGCAACATCTGGGGACCGCACCAACTTCTTCCTCACCATAATTGCCACTGTGTCAGGGACTCAGTGAGTATCACAGAACAACCAAGAGCCAGAACAATCTCTTCCTTTTGGTGGGCACTGCCCTCCCCATCCTTGACCCCCAAACCTGCCCAGGTCCCCTCCTGATGGCTTCAGGCTTTTCTCCAGTTCTGACTGAGTTCACCACAATCACAAGTTCGCTCCTTTAGAAAAAAAAATCTTCCCTCACCACTGTACAGAGGGTGTTTCAAAAAAAAAAAAAAAAAATCCCATGAGAGACCAATGTAGGGATATCTGTATTTAAAATATTTAACGACAATAAAACTACAATTGTGCAGAAAGCTTACAAAGTGAGGCCATCCTTACAACTTTGCTTTTTGTTGCTAACCAAGAGGTATTTTGCTCTTAAGTACCATGACCCTCAGTCGTGACCCTCAATACTGAACAGTCTTCTGCACTTTTCTCCCTGAGTAAGTAACATCATTTAGTCTTTTTTGATAATTCAGCATCTTGTAATACCTTCTTAGGAACAGGTAGGCGGTTTCTCTTTTAAGGTAACACATTCTTCTTTCACTTGTATGCTTTTAACTAAAAGACTTTTAGGAAACCATATAGTTGAATCATATTTTATTTTAAATTATCATGCAAGGTAACATACTCATTTATTCATGCATTTACACAGTCATTTCCTGAGCACTTATGGACCTCCTCCCAGGTATGAGGCACCGAGTCAGGCTCTGGAAAGCAATGGCAAACATCACCAGAACTCCCTAGAAGTGGAGAGCCAGCAGGCTAAGCTGTGCTTCACACTCAGCAAAGATGCTACTGAACTCCCTTGACAATCCATCCATATGGATTTGGCATCACAGCCCACACGGGACATGGGAGAAAGATTGTAAGACGGAGGAGGGGAAAAGCCAAATATTTCAGTCTGGAAAATCAAAAAGAGTTTCTCAGAGTGACACATGAAGTGGAACTTCTGATGTCCCAGATAAAGAGAGGTTTTGTCATTTAACATTTTTCAATAACCCTGCACTGTGGTGTTCTCCATGAACAATGATTCTGAACATTTATTTGGACCAAAAGTCTCATAGAGAACCTAGTAAAATCTCTTGTCCATTATGCTTACAAATGGTTAGATTGCATGTTTTGTATATTTTACTACAGACAAAAACACTTTTCCAGGAAAAATATGTGAATGCACACAGACATAAAAATCTCAGTTGTGCAGTATTTGTGGTTGTCTAGGGGAGAGGGGGCTTTCCTATAGAGGCCTGGAATGCTGTCAGCCGTCTGGCATCGGACAGCCCCACAGCAAATGTGAGTAATGCCCAGGTTGTGAAACCCTAGCCTATGCTATAGCATCAAGCTGCTCAAATAAGTTTCTATAGGGAAGGATTGGCCCCTTTCAAAATTGAATATACAGAGAAACAAGAAAAATGTAGAGATGTATCCATTTTAATACAAATAAATAATGTCTGGTAGTATCTGGAGGGAGTTATCACCTTGCTATATCTTAGCTTTACAATTAACCAGTACAATTCTGTTATACTTTGAGGGAATAAACAGATTTAACTAAAATAAACATAAAATAAGTAAACAAAAAAATATTATATAAAGCAGTTCTTAAACCTTATTTTTGCTCTACTTTTTATCTAAAATAGGTCACAGACAGCATTTCATAAAGGCAAAGGTATCTCCTTTATGCAATGAATATAATCTGGCCAGTCCATCCGCGCATGGGGTCAGCCTGCGGCAGTTGCTATAGCAAATATCTGTGTTTTATGAATACAGCCAAGTAACTCAAGCGGTCAAAAATGAAAACAGACTTGATTAAATGCAGACTAAGTGACCTTTAAAATTATTTTATTGCCTCTGGACAGTGTTTGGGTTATTGTGGACAAATATCTATTTAGTATGCATTCCTGATACCTGAGTCTGCTTCTTTATGAGGCCAGGAAGGCACACTTCTATGTGTCTACCAGACTTTTCCCCTGTAGAAGTACACAGTGGACAGATAACTTCCACATGGAGGAATCCACAGTCATTATTAAGAAGCATAGCAGGACAGCTTATATATGCTGGGTTCTGTTTTTCTAGCTGAGTGTAATGACACATTTACCATCTCAAATTAATTTTCTTCCCTGCAGACTTGAATTTTCATGGTATCTAAAAATATTTTTTAAATATTACAGAAACAGATAGTATACAATGCAAACCTACTATTACCCAAGGAAACTATAAAGGAGCTAAGTTTTGCTTTCGGTATACTTTTAAATTTCATTCTTTCCCTAGGACGCTCACATGACTATGGTCAGCAGCTACTCATTCTGGCCTCTCTAGAAGGAAGTTATAACTCAAAATTTGTCTCGTCTTATCACCTTATATTTGAAACCCACCGTGTTTCAATATTCTGGGATGAAATAATGTATAGCATTGGCCCCCAACCTTTTTACCACCAGTGATTGGTTTCATGGAAAACCATTTTGTAATGGACTGGGGTCAGGGTGAGGGTGGGATCTGGCAGGACGCCGGTGTTCAAGCAGGGATGTGAGTGATGGGAGCAACTGTGAATACCGATGAAGCTTCCCTTGCTCACCTGCCACCCACCTCCTCCTGCGCCACCGTAGATCCCTACTGGTCTGCAGCCCTGGGGTTGGGCACCACAGATCTATAGCATGAAGTGTAGAGGTGAGGGGAGAGTAGTATAAAGGGCAGGTGACTAATGTATGTGCAGAAAACTTACAAAGTATACTACTAACATACATCATAGCATATGATATTTAAAATAATCAAAATGCTGACTCTGTCATTACATCAAGCAGGAAACAGGGCTATTTTCTAGCATCTCTGGAATCACAGCATATAAGCAGTTTCCAAACAGAATCAATAAAATAGGTTCCAATCTCACAAAATTCTACAGTTCTCATTTTTAAGAATAAATGACATTTTTACTAACACTGAAGCATAGCAAATAGATATCAGGTCTTAGGTCCTAAACATAGGAAAGGAAGTTGAAATAAAAGAAAAGCAAGGCCTTCAGAATGGGCGCCTGGCTACTGAAGACCTGTCCCAGTGACTGCACTTACAGGATAATGACGCCCTGCTCTGAACAACCTTTCGAGATAGATGGTATTAGTCCTATCAGAGATGAGAAAACTGAGACAGTTTAAATATTTTTTCCCAAATCACATGCTAATAACAAGAAAAACCAGGATTTTAAACAGCTCTGCAGACTCCAAATTCCATATCTTTGGATAGACAATAGCTTGTTTTGTTTGGAAAGAAGAAAGTCAGTATCTGGGAAACACCTATTATGTTCTAAGCAGTGTTTGGACGAGGAACTTCCAGATGGCAGCTTGTTTAATTCTCATAATAAACTTGTGATCAAGTCCCTATTTTCCTCACATTAATTGATGAAGAAACCTACGGTCAATTAGATGAAGGTCACACAATTAGCAAGTAGAAAGTAAGGGCGTTTAACCAAAATAAGCTAGAGTTTGGATTCTAATCCCAAATCTATTAACTGTGTCGTGTATTTTTTTTTTCTTTGTTCTACCTAAAAATGAGTGAGGATAATCAAAGACAGAGCAAAAAAGTATTTTGAGCAGGATTTTCTCCAAAACAAAGGAGACCATACAACCTTGCAATTCACTACTGTGAAATTTGTTTCTTAATGAAAGCATATCTCTTTTATATCTCATTCAGGTATTTGACTTTTAAGTCAGTTTTGCGACTATTGATAGGTTTCTATCCCTGGGATTTACTGTTTTTGTTATTCACGGGTTGTTTTCGGGGTTTGGGAGGAGATAGAGAGGGGAAAGGAAAAGAATTTAAGATTCTTGACAAAAAGAGACTGTACTAATAAAAAAACGCAACTAAAAACGGGAAAAAATAAGCATCAATTAAAAGTTTTACCTGTATAATGCAAAAGTAGCCATAATATTTGTAAACATTTTGTTACTTGCCTGAGTTTACTTTTCACTTAGAAATTAACTTTTTACTCAGAAATTTGACTGTAAAAATAGACATACTGTCCTAAGTACTCAAGTTTTTGAGCAATCTATCCTTCAGTAACTCTCCATAAAAGGGAAATACCGCCAGCATGTATTACTCATCACAGCAAGCATCTCTATTTAATATTAAAATATCCTGAAGCTTAAATATGCATTTTTCTACATATCAATTCCCTTGGAAGAAGGTTGGTAGAGGTTGGAGTCAGAAAGGGCAGGGCAGAAACTTGCCAACAGACCAAGAGGAAACTTTTTACATCCCTAAAGTTAGATGCTACTTTCATGCTTCAGAATAGAGTTCAGAAACACTATTCTCAGATTAAGTGAAACAGACATGATAATGCCATTTCTTTTCCAAGTCTAAATACAAATTATTCAATGGGAGCTCATTTGTAATGAAATTTGTGATAAAATAATTCAATAATAATGCAATACCTACCTCATGGTAATGTTACAATGATCACATGGAGGTGGGTGGTTATTTAAAGTATGTAGCAGGAAGTGCTTAACCATGCTAGTTCCTTCCCCAACCCCTGCTCCTTTGAAAACAAGTAGCTCAAACCCCAGCAACGTGTCCTTGCGGGAGTCCAACTTGAAGCATCATAATTGTACATGAAGGAGATGAAAGTCTTTGAACTTTGTTTTGTAATATAGAATAAAGACTTGCTTGGACACTGACACTATTTAACTTCAAACACTAGTAAAAAATAAAATAAAATAAAATGAAGGAGCCTTTCTAAAGTAAGATTCTTTGATTCTATTCCCATCCAAGCTCAGGAAACTCAACAGTGCCTCTGATATTATGGGTAAGTGTTGGCCAACTGACAGACACTCTCATAAGCAATTTAAATTACTTTCAATGACAAATATTCATAAAAGTTTTGGAGACCGGTAAATAAGGAGAGGATTTCCGTGAAATCAAACAGTTGCTGGATCACGGCTCTACATATTATGCCTCTAAAAGACAATAAAAATAAAATATAACAGATGAAAAGGGCATTATTTTCAGCTTTGATTACATCATTACTTTTGTTTACAAAATATAAATACCTATACAATAATAAATATGTGTGTGAACAAAAGAAATCAAAGTGGGATTACTAAGTCAAATAGATCACAAACAAAGGAAGTTTTCCTTTTTTTATTTTTTGCAGTTTTTTTTGGCCAGGGCTGGGTTTGAACCCGCCACCTCCGGCATATGGGGCCTGCGCCCTACTCTGTTGAGCCACAGGCGCTGCCCAGAAGTTCTCCTTTTTGCCAATATGTTGACAATTGTTATTTTTGTTTCACAATTTTTTTTGCATTTTTAAATTAAGTTCTTCTTTTATAAAAGGAAAAGTCCTTAGTTGGAAATTGTGCAACAAGAAAGAGCTGAATCTGAGGGTCTTGCTTTGCTAATTCAGACCCAGAAGTGAGCTGTTTGTTTTAGGGCAGACTGAGGATTTAAAGCTTCTGGGAGGAAACATTTAAGGAAAAACATTTAACAGCTGCTAAAGCTGAGGTATGAATACCATGTAAACAAGCCAATAAAACACGACCTACTGTACATTATGTACAGTACATTAAAAAGCACAATTTTCTCATCTGCAAGTTGTGTGTTGTTTTGTGTTTGTTGATACAAACCATTGTGTGTGTGTTTGTGTACATGTGGATTATCTCTGTAAGAAATGACCAGTGACCATAACTAAGCTATGTTTTCCTGTAGATTCTTATTACTCTAAGAGTGATCCATGGACCAGCATCATCAGCATCTCCTGACAGCCTGTTACAAATGCAGAGTCTTTGGCCCCACTATAGACCGACTCAGAATCTGCATTTTAACCAACTCCCAAGGTGATTCATAGGCCCACCATAAATTTCAAGAAGTGTCAACATAAAAAATTGAAACAACACTTGAATTCCCATTTCATTCAAAAACTCCCTTCACACCCACAGATCCTGTGTGTCCTGACTATTGCACTAAGAGCTTCACATACATATTTTCCCGGGCTCCCTTCTTGGGCACACATTAGAATGACCTAGAGAGTGGAGCACTCCTAGCTCAGTGGGTAGGGCACCAGCCACATACACCATGGCTGGCGGGTTCAAACCTAGCCCAGGCCAGCTAAAACAACAAGAACAATTGCAACAACAACAACAAAATAGCTGGGTTTTGTGACAGGCACCTGTAGTCCCAGCTACTTGGGAGGCTGAGGCAAGAGAATCTCTTAAGCCCAAGAGTTTGAGGTTGCTGTCAGGGTGACAGCTTGAACTCTGTCTAAAAAAAAAAATAATTACCTGGAGAGGCATTTTAAAACAAGAATATTAGGCTCTACAGCAGATAATATAATTCGTCTGAGACAGTTTGAGCAAAGATTTTTTTTTAAAGGTTGCCCTAATAAATAGGATGTGCAACCAAGGCAGAAAATGATTGCATTTTCTCATTTTATTCTTACCTATAAACGGAAGTGCATACTATTTATTATATATTAGAGTAACTTGCTCATGATTGCAAATCATGGATTTAAGGTCAGGTCTTTCTGACGTCAACAAAATTCTCCTGCATGTTATACCCACCAAAGCGTCGGGGGCCTTCATGCCAGTAGCTGGTTCCAAACTTCCCCTGGTTTGGTCCAAGTCAGTGTATGTGAGAAAGCCCAGGGGGCAGGACAAAGACAGGACTCAAGGGTAGAGGGACTGAGATGGAAGACACAGAGCCAAGAAAATGCTTCTCTACCCAAGTGCATCAGCCCAGCGCTGAACACACTGTCAATAGCAAATACAGGTCTGTGACTCGCACGGGGAGGGCTGCATGTCAATGCCACTGTCCCCAGCTGGGTTACGCAGATGGGCTTAGACAAGTGTTTACAAAAGTACCCTTGGCAAGTAATGTACCCTTTGTAGAAGCTCTATCACTGCTGACCCATCACCAGATACGGTCACTGAACTTGTAAGCAAGAGATCTCCTGAAGTCTGCTTATCCCAACATAGGATGGCCAGTCAGAGGCCAACGGGTGGAATGTTTCCACAGAGGGAGAGAGGATGTGAGTCAGCCCTCCCTGCATCATTTAAGCAAGCCATGTGTAGATTTTTAAAGCATTTACCATAAATGGTTCTCTTTATCACCATCTGTTCATTTTGGGTGCAGGAAATATTGTAAGACCATTCTTGTTATATGATTTTTCACTTAGAAGTTTTGAGAAGGATGTCTCTGATCTTTTCAGATGTGTACAAATAAGTAAAAAAGAAATGGGTATTTTCCTTTACCAAATTATTATACTTGGAATAGTGTTACGTTACTCTCTGCATCAGCTGGTCTAATTCCAGGGTCTGGCTCTCTCTCAGGGAGCACTGAAAATCCCAGCATAGTCCTAAAATGTAAATGTTGATTTTGAAAGTCTCATTTAACTGACAGATGTATGAAATGGCACATAGAAAACTCCCCATTGGGAACAATGAAAATGCTAGAGGGTAACAGTTACCCTACAGAGGAATGGCAATTACACAACCTAGTTTGTCTTCTTGTCTTATGTGATCCATTTTCTCAAACATAAATTTATATTTTGTGATACATAAGATTGTAGTCACATTTCTATATGCCTGTTTTTTAAAACAGATGTCAAAATTACACAGACTTGAAGGTCTGCCTTTTGGGAAAAACCTGACATATAAGAATACCTTACTTCCTTGCAAAAAAGCAGGCTTCTCTTTCAATGTAAGTGGCAGATGTTCTGCCTTGGTCTATGGATACATCAACCTCAAACCAATGTATTTTTTTGAGAAGAAAAACAAAATGAGGAAAAAGTCATAGTGAAAAATGCTTCAGTAATTAGCTCCCTTTATTTTAAAATAAATGCTTTTCCATCTAATCTCTGATTTCGCTCATTGCCACATTAATAAAATATCATAATCTTTTAAAATTGTAAGATTTTTAACATTATTCCAGGACTAAAGCTGAATAGAAAAATAATCCGGTTTGCATAGAGAAAGAAAACTTAAGTTTGCTTTCATGATTCTCTGCCTGAATTTGCAAGTTCGAAAAAAATCTTCTGTTTTAAATCAATGATAAATTCCCTCTCCCTTGGTTCATGGATCTTCGTTTTCACTGAGCCTAAAGGAGTTAATACCACTCGGAAAACATGGGGAAGAGGGATTTAGAGATCCTGAAAGGTGAGCGCCTGCTTGTGCAAAATAAATCAGAGGCACTCTGCCCCCTGGTGGACTGCTCCAAGATGGTCTTTTTTTTTTTTTTTTTTTTAATTAAATCATAGCTGTGTACATTAATGTGATCATGGGGATCATACACTAGCTTCATAAACTGTTTGACACATTTTCATCACACTGGTTGACATAGCCTTCCTGGCTTTTTTTTTTAGTTATTGTGCTAAGACATTTACATTCTACATTTACTAAGTTTCACATATATCCTTGTAAGATGCACCGGTGTGATCCCATCTGTCCCCCTCCCTCTACCCACCTCCCCTCTCCCTCTCCTCCCTTTCCCTCTTCCCCCTATTCTTAGGTTGTAACTGGGTTATAGCTTTCATGTGAAAGCCCTAAATTAGTTTCAAAAATCACATCATAACAAAGATATTTGTACCAGAATGTTTATTGCAGCCCTATTCATAATTGCTAAGTCATGGAAAAAGCCCAAGTGCCCATCGATCCACGAATGGATTAATAAATTGTGGTATATGTACACCATGGAATTCTTTTTTCTTTTTTTTAGTCATTTGTTCATTCATTTATTATTTTTCTTTAGCCAAAAAAAAAAAAAAAAAATCTTGTGAGGGGGATGTCGAAAGTGGCTTAAACAAACATTAACAAATTAATAATAAGGTTGTATATATTATGTTACATCTAAATGGGGGGATGTAAAGGCAAAAAAAGAGGCAGTAAGGTGGATCAAAGATGAGTAATGCATCCCAATAAAGCTTACACATGTATATTTATTCAAAATGAATCCCAAAATTGCTTCGAGCTTTCTTACCGGTAATGTGAAGAGGGAATCATGACAGGTAAGATTCAGTACCCTTCATTGTTTAGGATTGCCAGAGCGACAGCTAATCCTGAGATCAGAGAAACATTTTTCCTTTGGGATTACACCATGGAATATTATGCAGCATTTGGATATTTTGTTTAATTTTGGCTGCTCAGGTAACTTTAGCACTTAACTAAGCTTATGTGGGTTTTTTTTTTTTTTTTTCTTTTTCCTCTTGGGTACAGCTGTAAAAAAACTGGATATAGGTAATGTGTTATTCTTGCAGCCTTGATATTTAGGGTGGGTTTGTAAAATACAAATTTTTGTGAGATTTCAAAGATTAATATTATTTTGATGACATTATTTACAGATTTATAAAAGATATGGTTATCACAAGTCTATTAAGGGGGAAATCTACTGCATAAAATAACTAACTTGGAATAAATATGTTGCATCAGTTTGGAAAAAAAAAAAAGACATAGATCAGGTGTAATTCTGAGGGAAAATTGCTAGAACCTACCAGAGATTCTCTTGGAAGAAGTTGTGGAGCAGAACAGGAAGGAGCATGAGACGTATGTATTGGCTGAGGTGAACCCCTGAGAGGCTTGGAACCCAAACTTAGCATAGGTGGGGGAGTTGTGTCTCCTTCTCTCACCCCTCTGGAAGTCTCAGGCTTCTGAACTACTCAAGAATCTTTCTATCCCCATAGGTCCCAAAGCTGTTGCTGCTAGAGAATGGGGCGGTTCATGAGGACAAAGCACCAGATTGCCAGTCCCCTCGGTATCACTTCCTGTCACCACGGATCTGAGCTGAGCCAGGCAGGCACTGCTGCTTCTCCACCCACTGTGGGCCTTGTCCTCTCCCAAGGAGCTTTAGCCTCTTCGTTTTCACTTCCTTTGTTCCCACACTAACATTTCCTCACCCTGGCCCAAACTGTGGGAGCAATAGGGTCCGGTGAGTCCTGGGGATCTGAGTTTGGACATTCTGGAACTACTAGAGATTCCAGAGAAAGGGACAGAGATGACCAGAGCACCATCTCCCCATCATTCAGACTCTGCTCCTTTCCACCTGCCCCACCCCACCCCAGCTCCCACTGCTGCCAAGAGAGGTGACTGGGCTGAGGTTCTCAGAAGCAACTGTTTCCACTCTGTTGGTGCATCCACACACCTAGGCTTCCCCAGAGAGTGGGGCTCACGCCATTCCTCTTAAAGACCTGCAGGTCTTCAGGGGTGCTGGGTCTGTGAGCTCCCTGCCCTCCTGCCCTCTCTGCTGCTGCTCACCAGCTCATCCAGCAGAGCAAGGCACACCTCACAGAAAGGGACATCAAGCCTGCTGAACACTCCATAGGCAACTGGGGACCAGTACTCTTCTCCCTGGTATGGTCAAGGTTTGAACCTGGGGGACCTGGGGACAGGCCCAAAGGATGGATCTCTCATTCCCAGGACTTGATGTGTTGCTTGGGGGCACAGAGGGGAGATTTTTGTGAACTCATCTTAGGAGGTGGAGGAGTCCACAGGGGCAGAGCTGAGAGGAGAGTGCAGTGTGGGTCCAAGACATGGTGCACTCGTGGAGCAGCCTTCTCCCACAGGAAAGCCGGGCTCTAGGCCCAGGGTGGAATCAGGACAGGTTAGCTCCCAGGCTGCAATGCCACTGCTGGGGAACTTGGCTGGTTTGAGCTGCTGCCTGTGGCCAGAGACTGGAAGGTGACCTCTGAGTAGGGAAGGGGGGAATAGGAATAGGGTGGCCCTTGGGATCCAGAGGAAGGGGTC
>CAUYPK010080942.1:0-13969 GCA_963574355.1 Loris lydekkerianus
AGTTATTCTAATATTCTTTCCCTTGTAGGTAATGGTTTTCTTTCTTCTGGCTGCTTTCAGAATTTTCTCCTTCATATTAACTTTAGTGAAATTGATTATGATGTGTCTGGAGGATGTCTTAGTCAGGTTCAGTTGTGCTGGAATTCTGAAACTGTCTTCTATCTGAATTTTAGAATCTCTTAGCATGTCTGGAAAGTTCTCTTTCATAATCTCATGGAGAAGAGACTCTGTGCCTTGTGAAGCCACTTCGTCACTTTTGGGAATCCCTATAAGACAAATATTGTTTGTTTTTTTTTTAATTATTCCCAGGCTCTCTGAGAGAGTAATCTGTTTTTGCCCTCCATTTCTATTCCTCTTTTAGAGTTTGAGAGCATTAGAAAACTTTGTCTTCAATGTTATAAATCCTTTCTTCTGCTTACTTCATTCTGTTACTGAGGGATTCTACTGTGTTTCTCAGATCATTGAGGGGTGCAACTTCTTGTCTCAATGTGTCAAAATCTTGGGTCATTTTGTCTTAGAATTTGTTGAATTCTTGAGACTTCTTTTGGCTTACTGCTTAGCATTCTAATTTGATCTTATTTGCTATCCAAATTCTGAATTTGATTTCTGACATCTCAGCTATTTGTTTGTGCATGAGATCTTGTGGTGTGTCTGCCCCATTGTTCCTTGGGAGAGTTGATCTACTCTGATTATTCATATTGCCAGAGTTTTTCAATTGATTTTGCCTCATTATTGTTTTTCACTGTTGCCTTTGACCATCCTCAGAATTGGGGAGGTATCTCTCTAAGATTAGACCCCAGCAGGATCACTCTATTGTACTGGATCTTCATAAAAAGTGAGCCTGTGTAGCTCCTCTGGGGCTGCTCCAGCCAGGCAGTTCTGATTGTGAGAGCAGCTCTGGAGTGTGACACACCTAGATCCAGCAACATAGCAGGGGGTGGTGAGCACAGTTCTGGGAGTGCCTGGCGCCCAGTGACTTTGGCACAGAGGGCCTAAGGATCCAGCAGTCTCTGACCAGGAGAAGGGCTCTGCACAGAGGCAGGGAGGGCTCTGGAGGGCATATGGCTACCAGAGTTCCTGGCCAGACGAGCGCATCCATGGGGAAGCAGGGAGGATACTGGAAGGAGGACATGGGGGTGCGCAGCTCCTGGAGTTCCTGGTCAGGGCATGTGTAGGCCCAGTGGGTGCGGTTCATGGGTCTCAGTGCCATTCATATAGAAGTCTGGGCAGGCATGGGTCGCGGGTTGCAGCACAGCTCTTACGGAGGTCCGGGCAGGCGATGGATTGTGTTTTTCATGTCTAAGAACTCTTTACCTAAACTAGGTCACAGAGACTTTCTTCTGTCTTCTAAATTTTATAATAGTTCACAATTTATGTTTAGATATACAATCAATTTAATTTAATTTTTGTACAATGTACAGTTTTAAATATAAATTTATATTTATATAGGGATTACCAATTATTCAATACCACTGTTGAGATGTTATATTTTCTCCATTGAATTTCTTTTAGGCCTTCTCAAAAATTAAATGGCTACATTTGTCTCAATCTATTTCCAAACTCCTTATTTTGTTGTATTGATTTATGTGTCACACCCTTAACCAATAATACATTGTAATATAGAGAATTTTCATATCTTTTGTTAAATTTATTACTCAGTATTTTATATTTACACTATTATAGGCAAATTTTGTTTTAGATTTCATTTTCTAGTTATTTTTGAAATATATTACTTACAATTCATTACTCTATCTTAATTGTAACTCTTTAAATCAGGTAGTGATTACTCCAAGTTAATTCTTATTTATTTTGCTAGTCCAGATTCTTTGCCCTCCAAATAAAAAGACATAAGAATGGCCCAATCTAATCTAATATTTAAAGAATCATTCCAGCTGTTGTGTTGAGAGTAGTTGGAGGTAAGCAAGGGTAATTTTACATATAAGAGACAGTAGTGACTTGGAGAAGAATACTATATATGGAAGTTGTAAAAATGGTTGGATTTAGGTGTAGATTGTAGGTAGAGTTGAAAGATTCAATGACATATAAAGCAAGGTAGGAGGGAAATAGAGGAGTCACTTGTAAATTTTTTTTTTTTTAATAAACCTGAGCAACTACAAACTATGGCCTCTTACATTTGTAAGGTGTGCTAAGAGCATCATAATATTTTTTTAAAGATTAGTGAACCAGGGTGGCACCTGTGGCTCAAAGGAGTAGGGCGCTGGCCCCATATACTGGAGGTAGTGAGTTCAAACCCAGCCCTGGCCAAAAACTCCAAAAAAAAAAAAAAAAAAAAGCTATTTATAATAAGAAACTAAAATTACTATTTATATATCTTACAATATTAGAATGGCTAAATACCAATTGGCAAAGTATAGGGGAATAGTGCTTCAATACAATATTACACAATTTAAAAAAACATATATTTAATGATGTGGAATGTATCTGAGAAAAACATTACCCACATAAAATAAAATTAACACTAAAAAACTACAGAGACAATAAAAGGATCAGGAATTTTCAGGGGTTGGGGAATGGGAAGGATGGATAGGCAGAGCAGTTTTTAGAGCAGTGAAACTAATCTATAGACAATATAATGGTGCACACGTATCATTACACATTTATCCAAACCCATAGAATATCCATCATGTACCCTAATGTAAATGTCAGACTTTTGTTGATAATGATGTGTCTGTGTACATTTGCAGGTTTTAACAAATGTACTGTATTACCTTGGTACAGGATGTTCATAGTGGGGCAGGCTATGCATAAGAGGGGAAGGAGGAATAGAGGAAATAAAGATATCTATGCCTTTTGCTCAAATTGCTATGAACCTAAAATTCTTCTAAAAAATAAGGTCTATTTAAAAAACCACTCTATTGGTTATAAATATACATATATACATACATGTATAGGTTTATGTATATAAGTATATACACCAGTGTGTGAGAGGAAAGGGGAATCAAAATGCTAGCAGTGATTCCCTCATATTTAGAATTTTAGTACTTTTTTAATAGTTTTCTGTATTTTACAAAATTATTATGGGTGTTTCTCAGAATATGAATGGTTGAAAGTTATTTTAATACAAAACTACTACCTATGCACACTTATTTTTGTAAAATACCAATCAAAAATCAAATATATATATAAAATGATTTAAATTAAATATGTGATTTTTGTAACATCAATGAGTTACAGATTAAAAAGGAAAGTGTTTGTACAGTTGACATATTTCTTTCTATATAAAAATGGTTCTGCTTAGTATATGTGAAGCATTATTTGAATTGTTTAAACTGATTTTTTTAATATATGTTTAAAAGTCATGTTAAGAAATTTGAGACATACAGATCTATGAGATTATGTTGGAGGCTAATCATAAATATTAGTATTTTAATTAGAATATTTTTCTATTGTAGGGTGATAAATTTGTGATAAATTATTAAAATTTATTTATTTTATTTATTAAATTTTATTTATTAAATTAATAAATTATCACTATTGTGATAAATTATTAAAATATGAAAATCTGTATTATAAAGCATTTTCTTTATCCTCCCTAATTTCAGAAATAATTGTGCATCTTAGTAACTCACATGAATATATATTATAAAGTTAAAAAGAATCAGTGATCTAGTTGGTTGGGCAGAATGTTTTCACTCCATTCACAGATGGTCTATGAATGTAGCAGTCCAGATTAGCCAATGGAATATAGCCAAGTACATTAATATTGAAATGCTTAGTTCACCAGGTTGCTTTGAAAATTAAATGAGATAATTCACGTGCAATTCCTGAGAAACCTTCACAGCTGCAGGGCTCATAAATGTTAGTTACATAATGATGTTGACAATGGAAATGACAGCACTACTCAAGAGCACTGTTAAGTTGAATTGTTTAAAAAATCAATTGAGCACCAATTGGATTAAAGATTTCTGGATGCAGATTGTGATGAGCCAAAATTATACCGTCTTTAAACATCAGAATCTTGCCATTCAAAAGCAGAAACAAAACATGTACTTACAGTGAAAAATTAAATGTAATTTTATAAATATAAAAAACAAACATCACAAGCAGGAAGACAGACAAAAAGATAGCTATGAGATTGCCTTTAACCAGCAAAATCTAAAATGTGGTGATAAACTATGCAAAATGGCATTCCTGAGGAGGGAGACTCCAAGTAGTCCACTTTAGAAAAAATAGCTACGTCTTCTTTCTCTTCCATCATTTTAAGAAAAGTCTGAATTTTAATCTGAGAATGAAAAATTGAGACAGATCAAGAAGAAAAAGATAAATATTTGAGAGCAATATTTGTAAACACTGGGGCAGGTGGTACAGGGAAACCAATATTTCTTATTTCTTCAAAACTTCTTAAGATAGTATTACTATGGATCCATAAACAGACTTATCTAGGTAATTTTAAATAAACGCATGTGTGTGTGTGTGTGTGTGTGTATGTGTAGTCACACAATAGAACTGTGAGGTTCAGATATTTTATTTACATAAATTCACATGAGTATGAATTAAAAAATAAACCTGAAAACATCACAAAATTGTCTCCCTAAACATTTCCATTTCTTCTTTAGCAAAGTAGCAATAAACTGATCAAAAAACTCATGGAAACATTTTAAAAACTATTAAAAAGTCCAGTGTTTGATATCTTTTTAGTAAAATCAAACAAAAAATCCTAACATTTAACCTCTTTTCAGTGATCTCAGCCAACTGAGACATAGAAGTTACTAAAATAGCAAATACATTTCCTCCTATGTTATCTAATATGGAACTGCTTCATCATTTTAAGACCCATTCCCCATATGAGTAATAACAGTCAACATCTCTGTAAAGTGTGCTAGGGCTTTTCCAGCTGACTCACAAAGTTAAGTTAAAAATCAGTTAAAGAAAAGAGGAAGGAAGGAAGGAAGGAAAAAAAAAAAAAAAGGAGGGTAGGCAGGCAGATGTAAACATGCTTATACAGATCTGAATCTGTGCCGTCAAACACCAGCATACTGATTACGCCATATGTTAGTCACTTTACTTAAGGTGTTTGGGGCACAGAATTCATTAGAGATAAAGTTGACAAGATAGTTACAAGAAATTGAAATCAATTGGATGCTGAGTTTTAAGTCTCATTAATCCTTTAAAATGTCCAGCTGCTATGGAGTAAGCTCATAAAGTGGTTACCACCCTATAGGAGAAATAGATTCTTTTTTTCCTGTAAGGAATCTTATTTATAAGATGAAAATCTTCTCCCTTTGTATACGTGTATAAAAAATACATTAATTTCAATATTTTTTGTAATTTTAAAAGATGATGGCTGAACTTGAAATTGAACAGAATACTTTAAAATATATATTTGATATTTATATTATATGTGGCTGTTTTCCTCCATGCCTGTGGTTGCTTAGTTTTTGCCTCATCTATATTGCAGTAATTATAGTTCAGGAACAGAAGTTGAATGTTTTGTAATGTTATACTTATGTCTACTATGGATAGTATTGCCACGGGAGTCATTTCCTTCTTTGTTTCCATAAGAAAGGGACAATAATACTTATCTTCCTCACAGGGGTGCTATAATATTAAATACTAAAGCTAGAAATTTCCACAGGCTGAGTTTTATTAGCAACATAGCCAAATGATCTTATACATTGAAAAGAAAATCATACATTTTTCACCTTGCAAATTTTGAAATAAAATTCTCCCTTTATACGTTTGTGATCGTCAATATTCTCTCACTATTTCATAGCTTTTCTTCAAGGTTTAAAAAAAAAATCAGTATACGTCAAAAGGCAATAACATCTCTTACAATAAAAAAAAAGGGGTGGGGGTGAAAATAGTATTCTCAGGTTGAAAGGAGCCTTATGCATACTTGGATTCTTCAATCTTCAAAGGAGGCCATTCATATAAATTCAGTAAAGACAGTAATGTGTGAATTTGATACTACCCTGACCCCTATCCACCTTAGAAAGCAACTCTACCATCTCAAACAGTAAAATTCAGACCAAAAGGTACTGCCAAACAGATAGATAGCCTATATCTAAACTCAATTTACAAAACAGGGACATCACTATATGTTAGTCACTTTAATAGATTCAAGTTTATTTTCAGAATATACATCTACCTTCAGCTGAAAGTAAAGCAATTCAAGACTAAGACCAAAATGTGCTGACAGGCCAATAAAACAAAGAAAAGAGGTGTCAATTAACCTACAGAGATAGACTTTAAAAAAAAAAAAAAGTGAATCCATTTATTCACCTTCAAATACTGTTTCTGTAGACTATTTCTCTTCCAAAATTTCTAGATATGGTGGTAGACGTATGAATGTTTTAGAAAGCTGTCAGTAGTTCTAATATACTCATTCAAAGGTCTAATCCTATTATATTAGATGGAAAAAAAAAATACAGTGATGCTTACCAGACCAGACCTTCCTAAGAAACATCAAGAAATACACAGAATACATTAGGTGCGTGGCCCCTAAGGGATGCTAGAACAGTAACAGGGTACAAACAATCTATGAATCTGGAGATGGCAATAAACAAGATTGCTTTCAGTTTATGAGCTGTTAAGCCTGTTTCATAAAGTAGTTCATGGTGACTGACAGTTAAAACATTGGGTCATTCACTAGTTCCTGTGTTATGTGCCAAGTGGCACAAGGCCATGAAAAATGATGGCACTAGGGGAAAAAAAAAACTTACAATAAATGTTCTTCTTGCACACCCACCTATTGCAGAGATGAAAAAAAGGTGGAAAAATAGTCCAAAGCCATAAACATTTGCAAAAGCAAAGTCTCAGACCGCTGCTACCATAGTAGATAACCGTATATAAAAACAATTTCCCACTACAATCTAACATTATCAATATTATACTATTATCTAGGGCAATGTGGGAGGGAAGGTCGAAGCCAACCTTATCCTAAAGGACTCACATTCAAAATTACAGCACTAACTAACCCAGTGTTTTTTATAAAAATTAATTCTTCATCTTGGTAAGTTTTTGTAAAATGCATTGTGTTTTATGACTACAAATACCTTACTATGTGATCTATGTTATTAACATATGTATTCTGAACTTCTGAGTTCAGACTGATGACTCCACATACAGCACACATTCTAATCCCTTCCCATCCCCACTCAAAACTGTTGAAATGTTTGATACCATACAAATAAATTAACAGAGAAAGAGTGAGATTTCAAAGAAGTGATAAGCCAATTTGAGTGGCTTTGGGTGTCAGGACTAGGTATAGGCCAGAATATTCAGGTTTCCAGTGAAATTACAAAGGAGAAATCAAAGACACAGCCTTTCCCTGGCAGGGAGGTGAGAGTGGAGAAAATACACCTGCCTGGAAACTGGCCTAAAAGTCAATCCTGGGACTAGCTACCAACTATGACCATGAGGAGAAAAAAAAAAATCCCACAAATCAGAAACCCAAATTTTCATTTGAGAGTGCTGAGCCTGAATTTATGGTACCCACATAAAAAGAAACCTGCCTAAAGGCAAAATAAGCCTAAAGAAGCTGAGCAGAGGCAATGGTGACTCCCTGTCCAGAGAAGCCTCCAAATCTCAGAATGAAAATCTTCTTACTTATAGCAATTACCAAAGAATATGATCTTACAGAAAGCAAGTATAAGCCATATGAGGAATGGCATTTCCAAAGAGAAGAATTTATACCCAAAGAGGATGGCTCAATAGATCCATCTGAACTTTAAAGTAATTATAATAATCCTTAAGTAAGTAAAGGAAGGAAGAAGACTCATGTAGCAGAAATAAGAGGTTATACAGTAAACTAAGGTTTAGGATAAAAAGGTGAGTTCTTAGTAAATGAAAACATAGCCATTTATATTTACAAAGTTTTAGATGTGAGCAAGTAATACATGGGGCTCAACTGAATAAAGAATTTGTAAATTAGGAGAAATAACTGTGGAAATCTTTCAGAATCCAGGTCACAGAAATGAAGAGACAGTGGAAGAGACAGAAAAAAAAGAAGCACAGGACACAGCACAGCAGCTCCAGGATCCACGCACTGGCGTGGTGGAGGAGCAACAATAAAGAGTCATTGGCAGCAAGGCAGGGAGCAGTGAGAAAATCCACGTGTCCTCCAGGTGAAAAGTTACATCAAGTCCTAAGGTCGATTAGTAAAAAAAAAAAATTGTATGAAGCCACATAACAACAAAACAGTAGAACTGTATAAGGTGACAATTCTAAAAACTATTAAGAAAAAATATAAACAGCATTACAAAGAAACAGTAATGAATTAACAAAGGCCTTGTGTACCATGAGTCCCCAACCCCCCTTGCATTTTTGGGTTCCGTGATTCACCTCACAGGACTTAGTAAGCAGTTACACTCGTGGCTATGATGTATTACATCAAAGGATATAAAGCAAAAAGAGAAATAGGTAAAGCTCATGAGGCAAAGTCCACAGGACAGCAGGAGTAAGTTTCAATGCATCCTGTCCCAGCAGAGTCACAGAGGAGGCACTTAGTTACTTCAGCATCACAATAAGGCACCAGGTATGAAGTTGTCTTCTAAGAAAGCTTCTCCGCTGCCCAGCATGTACCAAAATTCTCAAAAGGAAAGCAGGGATTTAGCAGAAACCACATCCTTTGCACAGACAGTTGAGGTACAGTGAGTCAAGACTTTCATGTCAGAAAATAGTGGAAACATTAAGCAGTTGTGTAAATAGAAAGAACAATATGAGAGCAAAGTATTATCACTTTCCTCGGAAATCTTTCTTTCTTGTTGCATGACCGGAGATGTGAACGAACTGCAGCTTTGCCGTGGGTGTAAACTCACTTCTGTAATTATTAAGTCAAGAAACAGACTACACGAGATGAGATGGTGTGAAGCAAAGATCTTCATTTAGGGGTTTGTTTTTATACCTTTCTAGTCACAAGCACACTTAATCTATTATCTATTACTTTCACCATTACCTCAATTTACCTATCTGAAATCAACTAAAAAGGAAATATCCTGTTACCACATCAACATAATCACTTTTGCAGTAAACATCTTCTTCTAAACACTGACTAATCTCCGGGCAGGTGTGTAAACAAAATCATAAAGAAGAAAGTAGCCACAGGGGAACAGAGTTAATGGAAAAATATCTTCAAGCATTCACTCAGTTTACTCAGTAGGAAGTAATGACTGTGTCTTCTCCTCAGGACAGAGCACCTATAGACCTCTGACAATATGTTGTTAACATAAGTCAACCCTCTGGCCCATATCTCTGAGGAAGGCATGCCCTTTGATCTCAGGCTTCACGGGGTGTATAGCTTCAGAGAAATGGCTTAAGGAATTTACAACTCCAAGGAAGCCAACTCTGCATGTAACCCAGGGGGGTCCTGGTCCCTTAAGCCTCTGGAAGAAAAGCAAGTCATTTTAAACTCACACTGAATTCATTTTGTGTGCTTGATGTAGGATATGTTTATTTCTAAATATTATCCTACATTTTTGGGCTTTTCTTTTATCTTTTAGTTAGCATTCTACATTGATGAATCTAGAAACTGTCATCTCCACTCAGATGTCCTTGATGGGTTCTAGACCAAGATCTTCAATGTGCTCTGGAAAGGACACCTCACACCCAGTAAGCACCAGATTTTGTTACAATGACATAAAAATAGGAACAAAAACTTTTTTTATTTATTTCATATCTTCTAATGTCACCCATCACACTATCTAGAAATCACATTTCAAAATCCACAAAAAGCTACTCCCCCAAATTCTCAGAACTAATAAAGTTAGCAAGTATACAAGTATTCAAATTTAATCATATTCCTATATATGTAGCATATGAACAATTTAAAAGCTGCAATCAAAACAATACTACATACACATAATAGCAACAAACTTAATTAAGCACTTAGATATACACTTAACCAAATATGTGCAGTCTGTATGCTAAAAATTACATAATACACAGATATAAAAAAATTGAAGAATATCTAATTAAATAAAGAAATACATTATTTTCATGAATTAAATTATTCAATATGTATCTACATATTCCAAATCATTATAAATCAAATTCTGGCAAGTGCTTTATAGGTATCAATGAAGTGATTCTGAAATATATAGAGTTCAGCAATAACTAAACACCCAATTAAAACACTGAGTAGTAGATTTGAGCAATATATTATTTTAAAATAGCCAGTCTTCAAAAAAGATTAAGAGACATGCACACAAAAAAACATGGAAAATATAATTTACACACTGGAAAACATAGCAGGCAAAATAAACTGCATGTAATATGCCCTAGGTGTTGGATTTAATAAAGCTCTCAATGCAGTCATTACAGATGTATTCAAAAAGTAAGAGTAATCTATCCAGGGCAGTAAAGTATGATGACAATGTCTCAGCAAATAAAGAATATCTATATATCTACAAAGACTTAGAAATTACTAATAAAAGATGGAAATTCTCAAGTTTAAAAACACAATAACTGAAATAAGAAAAATTGCCTAGAGGGCTTAACAGAAGATTCAAGTTAAAAAGAGAAAAAAATAACAAGCATAAAGATAGATCAAAAAGATCACATAATCTGAAGAAGAGAGAAAAATAATGAATAATAATCAATAGCTTCTCAGAAGAATGTAAGGCACTAATAATTATGCAAACATTTACTAAGATCAGAAAATACAGACCAATATTTCTTATGAATAGAAGACAGAAAACCCCAACCAAAATACTAGCAAACTACATCCAGGAACATGTATCATAGAGATAGGATTATATATCATGACCAAATGGGATTTATTCCAGAAATGCAAAGTTAGTTCAACATCAGACAATTAACATAATGCACTATCATAATAGAATAAAAGACAAGGCCTCATTATCATGGCAATAAATGGATGCTATGGTTTGAAATTGCCCCAGGTTTCACATGTGAAAAACTTAATACCCAAGTTTATATGTTGATTGGAGGAGGGGCCTTTGGGAGGTAACTAGGATTAGATAATGTAATCAGTATAGAGCCCCCTCATCATAGGACCAGTGGTTTTATAAGGAAAGGAAGAGAACCCTGAGCTGACACTCCACTTTCCTTTACCTGATGGTGCCTTCCTAGGATGCAGCAAGAAGGCCCTCACTACATGTGATTCCTCAACCTTAGATATCACAGCCTCTAGAACTGAAAATAATAAATTTCTGTTCTCTATCAATTACCAAGTCTGTGGTATTTGGTTATAGCAATAGAAAATAGACTAAGACATATAAAAAAAGCATTTTACAAAATCCAATATCCCCTTCTAATAAAGGCATTCAACAAACTAGTAATAAAGGCAACATCCTAAACCTGATAAAGAATAGACAAAGCCCCCACAAGCCGATGGATCAGATTAAAGATGGTGGCCAAGTAACAGCATCCCTGCAACTGGGCACAGCGAGTCTGGGGAGACAAGACACCAGGCATCTCTGTCCGGTGGGATCTGCCTATGATCATCCCTTTGAGGATACAAGGAGCCAGCAAGGGACTTCTGGACCCCAAGAGGATGACAAAAACAGTGGAAAACTGGCAAGTGGTTGTGTGTGTTTGGTCGACCTGATCACGCCAGCAACCATAAGTACAAGCAGCAGTGAGACTACAAACCGGAAAGGCCTTACCTGTGAACTGTTTTGGTGTTCTTGGACTAGGCACTCAGCTGAACTGCCTTGGGGAGAGCTTGAGCAAAGGTGTGGAAAACTTTGGGCATTGTCTGGGGCCCTAGACTGAGCCACTGAGCTGGGCGCAGGAAGCCATTGTGAAAGAACTGCTCTGGCAAGCTCCGTCCTCAGGGTCCCAGAGCAAGGATTGGGAGGGACAAAGTAACCTAGTGACTGAGCAGCCTAAAGGCAGGGGCTGAGCTGCCTTACAGCCTTAATCCTTAGAGGCAGAGTGAGATGGTTATGGCACACTGGAGCCTTGGGATATTGCTCTGGGTAGAATGCCATGATGTCACAGCTCTTAGCAACCTCAAACTCCTGGGCTTGGCACTGCCCAGACCTCCATAAGAGCTGTGCAGCGACCCCCGACCGGTGACCTGCGTTTACCGGGCCTCTGCATTCCCTGACCATGAACTGCAGGAGCCACGCAACCCTGCGACCTCCCTCCTGTGTCCTCCAAGCCTCCACACTAGTCCATTCATCTGGCCAAAAACTCTGGTAGCTGCATGCCCTCTGGAGCCCTCCCTGCCTGTGCACAGAGCCCTTCTCCTGGCCAGAAACTGCTGGAGCCTTGGGTTCTCTGTGCCAAAGTCACTGGGCAACAGGCACTCCCAGAACTGTGCACACCACCCCTAGCCCTGTTGCTGCATCTGGGTGTGTCACACACCAGAGCTGCTTCCACAACCAGAATTCTAGATGGAGCAGCCCCAGAGGAACTACACAGGGTCACTCCCTACAAAGATCCAGCAACAATAGAGTGATTCCACTGGGTCTAATCTTGGAGAGACACCTCCCCAACTCTGAGCACAGCCAGAGGCAACAGTGAAAAACAGTCAAGAAGCAAAATCAACAAAAAAACTCTGGCAGTACAAATAATCAGAGTAGATCAACTCCCCCAAGGATCAATGGGGCAGAAGCAGGACAAGACCCCATGCACAAATAAATAACTGAGATGTCAGAAATTGAATTCAGGACTGGATAGCAAATAAGATCAAATTAAAATTCCAAAAGTTATCTCAAGAATACAATGGATTCAAAGACCAAATGACCAAAGATTTTGACACATTGAGACAAGAAGTTGCATCCCTCAAGGATCTGAGAAACACAGTAGAATCCCACAGTAACAGAATGGAGCAAGCAGAAGAAAGGATTTCTGACATTGAAGACAAAGCTTTCGAATGCTCCCAAACCCTCAAAGAAGAAGAGAAATGGAGAGCAAAAAAAGACCACTCTCTCAGAGAGCTCTGGGATAATTTGAAGAAAACCAATATTCGTCTTATAGGGATCCCCAAAAGTTACGAAGTGGCTTCACAAGGCACAGAGTCTCTTCTCCATGAGATTATGAAGGAGAACTTTCCAGACATGCCAAGAGATTCCGAAATTCAGATAGCAGACAGTTTCAGAACTCTAGAATGACTCAACCCGAATAAGACATCCCCCAAAAACATCATAATCAATTTCACTGAAGTTAATATGAAGGAGAAAATTCTGAAAGCTGCCAGATGAAAGAAAACCATTACCTACAAGGGGAAGAATATTAGAATAACTGCAGATCTCTCTACTGAAACCTTTCAAGCTAGAAGAGGATGGTCCTTGACTTTTAATCTCCTAAAACAAAATAATTTTTAACCCAGGATCCAGTACCCAGCTAAACTGAGCTTCATTTATGACGGAGAAATTAAATACTTCAACGACATTCACATGTTGAAGAAATTTGCCACAACTAAACCAGCTCTCCAGGACATTCTTAGACCTATCCTTCATAAAGACCAGCGTAATTCTCCACCACACAAGTAAACCCACCCAGAAAATTTTTGATCAAATCCCAACTTCCACAGTTGCAAAAGGATTAAAAATGTCCACCGGACTCTCAAAAGGCTTATCAATATTCTCAATTAATGTGAATGGTTTAAATTGTCCTCTAAAAAAGAATGATTGGATACAAAAACTCAAGCCACATATCTGCTGCATCCAAGAATCACATCTTACATTAAAAGACAAATATAGACTCAAGGTGAAAGGATGGTCATCAATATTCTAGGCAAATGGAAAGCAGAAAAAAGCAGGTGTTGCAATCCTGTTCACAGACGCAATAGGCTTTAAACCAACCAAAATAATTAAGGATAAGGATGGACACGTCATATTTGTCAAAGGTAATACTCAATATGATGAGATCTCAATTATTAATATTTATGCACCCAACCACAACATACCTCAGTTTACAAGAGGACTCTAAAAGACATGAGCAACTCGATTTCTTCCACTTCCATAGTAATTGAAGATTTCAACACCCTTTTATCAGTCCTGGATTGATCCTCCAAAAAAAAGCTAAGCAAAGAAAT
>CAUYPK010080945.1:0-22039 GCA_963574355.1 Loris lydekkerianus
TATTCACAGTAGAAACTTTCCAGAAATGAACTTGAAGGACACTTTCACTTTTTACTTTCTGTATGTTTGTGCTATGTAAATATTTTACAATATTTTACAACTAAAGAAAATAAAGATTTTCTGAAAAAAAAAAAAAAAAAAGACCTGATAAGTAGAATCTACAGCAAACTCAAATTAATCAACAAGAAATGTTTCTTTTAGAAAACAACTCCCAGCCTTGAACACATGTTTCTTTCAAATCAGAGCAATACAGAGCAATTACTGGTTACTTACTCTTATAATCCATGTCGTATCCATATGGCTCAACCTTAGATTTTCAGATTTCTCCAGTTAAAAGTAGCTTAGTTTATTTTGCCTGAATTTGAGTAATTTATAATGAAAAGATGTTTATTTGGCTCATGGTTCTGCAGACTGCTCAGGACACCTGGCACTGGTATCTGCATTTGGTGACGGCCTTGGGCTGCTTCCAATTGTGGAAAAAGGCAAAGGCCAGCTGCATTCATAGGCATGTACAGATTATGTGGAGAGAGAGAGAGGTGCCAGGCTCTTTTAAACAATAATACAATTATCATAGGAGCTAATAATGAAGGATCCACCCCCCCCCCCAATAACCCAAACACATACAGTGGGTCTCTCTCCGATATTGTGGATCAAATTTTGACATGAGGTTTGAAGAGGACAAATATCCAAATCAGAGCATAAATTTATACAGATCTGTGTATGATATATTAATACTAAGGTACATAGTCTGATATCACAACCCCTAAACTTTAGTGGTTTAACATAAAGTTTCTGACTCAACGCACTGTCTTTGGTGGTGGCCTAAGGAAGTTGATGTACATCATTGTGTGACCCAGGCTGATTGATTTGTCAGTAACTATAGAAAATCCCCTGTGGACAGGCCTACATCGATGCTGTGTTTTTAATTGGTTTTGGTTCTTTATTCCTACCCTGCTTGACAGTCAACTGTTTTTATTTAACCGGTATAAATCAGTATTCTGCAAATGTTATAAAACCCAGAGCATCATCTTACTGAGTCCCATAGCTGTGGGAGCAGGTGGGTAGGAATTTTCAGAAGGAACCTGAAAGGACAAAGGACATGTTAAAGAAATTTCTGGTGAGGGCAAGAAATATGGACTCACAGTTCTCCCCTTCTGTCCTAATACTCTCTTCACTCAGTGTTTTATTTTATTTTTATTTTTCAAATCTTTGACCTTAACTTTGATTTTTGTTTAATTGTTTGGGATTCATTAAGTGTACAAAGAATTAGGTTACACTAATTGCATTTGTTAAGTAAAGTCCCTCTTATAATTGCGTCCCTCCCCCAAGAGGTGTGCCGTGCACCATGAGCCGATCAGTCTCCCTCCTCCCCTCTCCGGGCACCCTCCTTCCCCTACCTCCCACCTTGTATTAAATCATCTACTGCCTCCATATTAGAATTAAGTACGTTGGATTCTTGCTTCTCCATTCTTGTGATGCTTCTGACACCACTGATAAACCATTTTTAAAAAATACTGAATGAGGCTCAGCGCCTGTGGCTCAAGCAGCTAAGGCACAAGCCACATACACCTGAGCTGGTGGATTCAAATCTGGCCCGGGCCTGCCAAACAACAATGATGGCTGCAACCAAAAAATAGCTGGGTGTTGTGGTGGGAGCCTGTAGTCCCAGCTACTTGGGAGGCGGAGGCAGGAGAATCGCTTGAGCCCAGGAATTGGACGTTGCTGTGAGCTGTGATGCCATGGCAATCTACCCAGGGTGATGGCTTGAGGCTCTGTCTAAAAAAAAAAAAAAAAAAAAAAAACTCAGTAAATTCACTCATGGCCTGGCAGTGTGGGAAGGTGGGTGACTTGAGTGCAGGCCCCATGCTCTGACGAGCATGGGATGTGTTTGAACCAGATGGATATCTGTACGTGTGAGTTACCTTTCCTCTTCATACTTGTTGTGAGGGTGAATTTCTTCCAGGAAAGGAGGCCCTGGACTTTCAGCCAGCTACCTTATGTGTCATTGTCCACTGGGATTTGTTAATGGCACCACTCAGGAGGACCTCAGTGCATCAAAGGGTCACCTGGCTCCAGTTGGCATCATGTCTGTCCTGCATGGAGACCCCTCACTCACTTTTGAGCGGGCAGCAGACTGTGTCAGGCCTGTCACCATTGTTAAAACACGTGATTGTGGTAAACATCAAGCTGCTGTCTATATAATCCAGTGTTAGGTCTTTTTAATACTTAGTAGAAATTAGCTTTAACATGTATAAAGCTTTATGTATATGTTTTTATAGACACATATGTGAATACACAGAGGGTGCCAAAAAATATATACACATTTTAAGAAAGGAAAAAATGGTATTAAAATTAAAATACTCAATATATACCAATGACATTCATTATCTTGTATATTATATATCTTGCAATTGTAAAAGTCAAATATATCTTGAGTATTACAGTTTTAATACACTGTCATAATATATACATACATATTTATATATATATATATATTTTTTTTTTTTTTTTTTTTTTTTTTCTGGCACCCTCTCTTTGTTGGGGTCCCACTCCAAGGGCAGGGTCCACTAAGACCTGTGGAACTTATGGCGACCTACTGAAGAAATATAGTTAGAAACAATGGCAAAGAAAGAGGCACAAGACATAGAGTAGAATTAAAGGTGGGAGCTCAGGGGTCCATTGCCTATTGTGGGCTTCCGGAACTGGCCCTGAGTGTTTGCTCCACTCTGCTTTTACCCAGAGGGTAAGATGAGCGTGGAAACAAAGATGCCAGCAGTTTCTGAGTGGGCATATCAGCTCCTATTGGTATTATTTAAAGGTTTGACCAGCCTTGAGAAATCTGAAATCTGAGAGATTGTATTGGGAGAGCCTCCTGCTTGAGATCACACACACACATTTCTAGGGAGGTGTTAAACTCCACTAGTTCCCTGTGGAGTAAAATGCCATTGGCATTAATCTCCTCTGAGGAAACAATGGGAGGGAGGAATTTTTCTCCTATCACCAACACAGAGGATCTTCCTCTGCCGTAAAGGATATAAGCTCTTCTGCCCATATCGCAGGGCTCCAGCCACTCCCTTGGCCTCTGCCCCAGGTAAATGCAAATCTCCACAATGGGCATCTGCTTTGCCTGTTTACTGGGCAGGACCTGACCCAGTAGGTCTTTGCCTTAGTCTCTTCTATAGCCAATTTCCTGAGAGTGCTCACAGACCCGGCAGGGGTGTTTGGAAGCTGTATCCCCAACAGGCTAGGATTTCAGAAAAGGCAGGGAGACTTTTCCCTTTTCTGACTGACTCAGCCTACTTTTCAATTTCCCTCTTTTTCTGGGGGTGCTTTCTCTTGCCAAGAATGGGGTTTTCAGTCCCCATTCTCCCTGCTTCTCCTCTCTCTTTCTTTTTTTCTTTTTCTTTTCTTTTCTTTCTTTCTTTCTTTTCTTTTTTTTTTGTGACAGACTCTCACTCTGTCAGCCTGGGTACAATGCCATGGCATCATCAACGTTCACAGCAACTACAAACTCTTGGACTCTAGCAATTCTTTTGCCTTAACTTCCCAGGTAGCTGAGAGTGCAGGTGCCTGTCACCATGCCTGGCTCATTTTTCTGTTTTTAGTAGAGATGGGGTCTCGCTCTTGCTCAGACTAGTCTTAAACCCTTGAGCTCAAGCAGTCCACTCTCCTTGGTGTCTCAGAGTGCTGGGATTACAGGTGTGAGCCACCATGCCCGGCCTCTCCTGTCTATTTCTCCCTCTCTCCCCTAGTTCTTAAAACTTTCTAATGTATGTAGCCTTTTAGATCTAAAAACTTTGTATGTATAATATATAATGTACATATTTAAATAGTGACTAAATTAAAAGGGTTTTTTCCAAAATGCACTTATCCATTGATTATTTGGAAAATGAGTTACATTCAACTATATTGAATTTCCAGGGCCATTCTGCCTCCCTTTCCCCTAACCAACATAAACTATTACAGCCATCGTGTAACAATACTGCAGAACTACAGAAGTGAAAAGAAGTTAAATTTATGAGTTGAAATGTAAAAACAATTAAAAAGAAATTTGTAGTACTAATATAATTAATGGAACATTTTAATTTAAAATAAAGATGAGTAGTGGAATGACTCTCGGTTCATATAAGCAATTAAAGAATCTTACTCGGGTAACTATCGCTTAAAAATTTTTAAAAAAAAAACGCTTCTGTTTGAGCTTTTAAAGGACTCCTCCTTGGTAATATTTTGCTCTGTCATTACCGTGACATCAAAGGACAAATTGACGAATAGGCCCAGATTGGGTAATGCAGGATCTTGTAAAGTAGAGCACTCAAGGTAACCTGACCTAGGGAAGCAAAGAGTCCCGCAGGGCAGATGCTGAAGCTGCATCTTTTCTCTCCTGTGCAATGGAGACATATTAAGTAAAAGGAATAGGTTTACTCTGGGGATTTCTGTATATAGATTCAATTCTATGTGTGGGATAGAAAAAAATACCTCAATAAGCAATTCAGCGTTTCAAATGTATTCATTTAGTTTTTGTGCAGACAAGTTTTGAGAAACCCAATAAGAATAGAGGAGACACTTGGGTTTTAAATCACTAGAAAAATGGCTAAGTAAAACAAAAGAAAGATTTCTGCTAGCTCATGGTCCAAGGATTTTATACATTAAGAAGAAGTTCTAAAATTAGGCTTTAATCTATAAAAGGAGAAAAAATAATATTGGTAATAATGGGGCTCCAGGAAAAAGACAAAATATATGAAAATCTATCCTACTCTTGATAGACTGAACACTGTCTTTTCTTAAGTGTAAATCGTAAGTACTTTCATATAGTTCCCTTGATTAGAGGTAAATCCAGAGCTTCCTGCCCTCCGTCCTTTCTCTTTGGGATGCCGTACCTTTCTCACTCCTCTTGCTCCCCTTCCCTGCCTCTCCCCTCTCCCCCCTGCCCCCTGCTGTCTTCCCCTCACTATTTCCCCTCTCTCTAATATAAATACACTTACACTTTTATATTCTTTTAAAAAATAAAAAGGTACTAGCACTCTGGGAGGACAAGATGGTGGATTGCTTGAGCTTAGGGGTTCACGACCAGCCTGAGCAAGAGCAAGACCCCGTCTGAACTAAAAATAAAAAAATAAAAAATAGCCTGGTGTTGTGGCGGGTACCTGTAGTCCCAGCTACTCGGGAGAGTGAAGATTGGTCACAGCCAAGAGTTTGAGGTTGCTGTGAGCTATGACACCACCATACTCCACCCCTCGTGGGGTGAGACTCTGTCTCAAAAAAATACATAATTAAAAATTAATACAAAAGAAGTAAATCCAGAAATTTGAATTTTATTAAATTGTAAAATAGGCAAATAGACATTAGAATTTATTCTAGTTTAGGCAACCAGCTGAATAAGTACATTGCTATGTTAAATTTATAGTAAGAAATCAGATGTTTCAGGTGTGATAGAATTTTCATTCATTCTCTTACCTTTTTCCATTATCTTTTATAAAAGTTCTTAACCCTAAAAGGATTGCTGCATATGCATGTGATATCAGTGTCTTGTAACCTAGATTTTGGTGGGGGACTTAATTAATATGAATCTTGATCAGCTAGTATAGTAAGTTGTTTAATTTTAAAATGTCCATTTTCTTAAAATTAGATGTACTGGGAACAGAAACCAATGAAACAGTTTTTATGAGAGAGTGACATCTTACCACAGTGGCTTCTAGTCCCGACATCTGGTAATCAAGTGATGTTGGCCAAACAGACCTCAAAGTCACTACACAAAAGGGTTTACCTGTGATTACTTTTCATAATTAAAATAGGAAAAGTAGGTAATATGATAGGTTAAACATGACAACATAATTATTACTTGTAGTTGATCTGTATTTTCCAAAACCCAAATGTATTATTTTTAGTATATTACTAAAATTTAAGTATTTATATCACTAAATTTTATTTGTAGCTATTTAACAGTGATATAGAATCTGCTTTATCAGTAAGAATATAGAATCTTCTTTAAGAACTATTAAACAGACCATAGTTCTTCTGTAAATATTTTAAATAAATAGAATTTAAATTGCCGTTCCTAAATCTCCAAAGGAAAATAAAATTCCAGAATCCGGGATATATTCTTGAAAGCTTCAAGGGTAGGGATTTTATCACTACTCTAATCATTGATATAAGCCAAATTTTCCATCTTTCAACTGAAGGGAAGAAATATTTGTATCTCACCACTGTGAGTATTTCTCTTTTTCTGCCAGTTTTTGTATGTGAACCTGGAGCAGGTGAGCAGGCGATGGAGGAAGGGGAAGGGAGCAGGCAGCAGCATCTGCCTTGCGATGCCAAATTTAGATTGGCAGCAAGTCATCTGTGTCCTCAGAAGAAATACAGAGGAGCCAGATTTTATCCCCAGGGAGGGAATGAGGCAACACCTGCTATAGGTTTTTAAGCACGAGTAGCATTCACCAGGCTGTGGGAGTGGAGAATGGTGGTTCAGGGCAGAGGAATGGTATGAAAAGACAAAGGGAAGGGGACAGGTAGCTGTGTAGGTGGAGGTCATGGCACGTGGGCTTTGTGAGGGGAACCGCACTAAGAGATGAGGCTGTGACCTCAGGCTAGCTATCTTAAACAGTGTTGGAGGATGGAAGGCTCTGCCCAGTGGGTGAAGGATTGAGAGTGTCTCCTGCAGGCCTAGAGAGAGCAAATCAGAGAAGCCAGGACAGGAGAGGCGGTGTTCAGGAGCTTCAGCGTGGAGAGACTTCCCAGGTAGCTGGGACAGGTACCCCACCCATTCAATTAAATTCCAAAAGCAAAACAGAAATGAAATAAATCAATGAGCGGACCCACGCTGAAGAATTGAAAACATGGAGATGCAGGTTCAAACCCAGAGGCTGTGGTATTTGAGGCCCTAACTCACATACGGCTGTGCCCTATTCACGCCCATTCTCACCATAGCAAATACCCCCTTGAGTACCCACGTGCTCAATGGACCCAAGCCCAAAAGGGCTGTGACTGCCTCTGTGCTCGCTCCACGGTGGAACCGTGTCAAAGGCAGACACCCCTCAAGGTGCTTGAATAGAAAGGAATGAGGAGGGTTTCTGCCTGGCAGATGATTTTTAAACCTAGGTTTAAAGATAAATGCTGGGAGTTTTCAGAGAATGTATTGAGAGTGGTAATAGAAAGCCCCATTATCTTTAATGAGAATTTCATGGCTAATTCCCTGTGTGGGGCTGAAAACATGCCCCTTCGACTCAATTGCTTTTTTGCCTTAAGATAGATGGAGTGAGGGGAATGTTCAATTTAGCGCTTTCTGCCTCTAGGGTCACATCCCACCCCAGCTGTCACCCATGTGGTCTGCAGTCTATTCAGTTTCCACCGGGCTCCCCTCTCCTGCCCTCCTCTTTGCCTTCTTGTTACATGATAGCCTCTTGTCTTCCTGCTCTCAGAGCATGAACCGTGAGAACTCAGTGCTGTCACAGGAAGATGTCATCAGGACTGCCTGACAAACATCAAATAATTAATGTTGAAGGCATCAATCAGTATCCAGAGGTTACTTCTATAACTTATGCTGAGAACTCACCTGCGGGGTTCCTGGCTTTGGGGGCTGCAGCTATTGTTAAGCTGTCATTCAAATTTTCCTAAAGGGAAGAGTATTGATATTTAATAATTTATTATGCATGTGTGTGTGTGTAGAGGATAAGAGAATTTGTGGTGAAACAACCACTCTGTTCACCCATTTTTTTCATATAAAAGTATTTATGTGTTTAGTTTAAAGGAAAAAAAAGTGCTTCTCTATTATAGGGGAACAAGACCATAGCAGACGTCCTCAAACTTTTTAAACAGGGGGCCAATTCACTGTCCCTCAGACCGCTGGGGGGCCAGACTATAGTTAAAAAAAAAACAAAAAAAAAACTATGAACAAATTCCTGTGCACACTGCACATATCTTATTTTGAAGTAAAAAAACAAAACGGGAACAAATACAATCACACCGCCTCATGTGGCCCGCGGGCCGCAGTTTAAGGACCCTTGCATAAAGGTTGTGTTTTTCCAATTCCCGGTGACTTGTGGCAATTTTCTCAAACCTTTGACTTGTCACCGAGGCATTGCCAAGAGTGAACAAAGTGGCCTTTCCATGTTAATTTTGTGGAGACTGTGCCTGTAAAGAGTCATAGCAGCCGTGTGGGGACTGATCAGTGTTTAACATACTGCATGAGCCCTCCGGGGTACAAGTCCTCCTCCATGTAAGGTAATAAAAGGGAGCAGGGAAAATAGAAGCATGGGGCATTAAAGAATTAGTCTCTTCCATTAGGGGCTTCGTTCGAGTTCTCGATAGATTTTTCACGGTGCTGCTCTGTCCTTCGTAGTTAAAAGTAATTGGAAGCCATAGTAAATGTGATCATTATAGAAACAAACACACTTAACACAGAACAGTGCATGTTATGTAGAAAAATGCAAATCTGTAGTCAAGAAGGCATACATTCTCCTTTCAGTTCATTTTTACTGCTTGATCGCTTTACAATCAATATACCTACTTAGCATGCTTCAATTCTATTTGCTTTTTAATCACAAACTCATTTTTGTATGATGCAGTCTCTATTCACAGGGAAGTTATTTGAGAAGCCTGAATTCATCTCTACCAAAACAAGGCATTGCAAATATGCCAGGCCCAAGATTGTGCCTGTTGAATTATGGATATAGGGAGCTAGAATTCTCTAAGTGTATTAACTCATGTGATTTGAATTTGGTATCATGGAAAGAGCCCTGGATTTTGAATCAGAAAATAGATTTTGAATCCTGTCATTTACATGTTGTATAAGGGACTACATGATTATATCTCCTGGTCTCTGAGATTTATCAGTGAAACGGGAATAATAATAACTTTGTTCTTACAAAGATGGTATGAGAATTACATGGACTATGTATGTGGTAAAGTATCCAGGAGAGCAGCTGACCCCAATCTTTTTGGCATCAGGGACTGGTTTCACAGAAGACAGTTTGTCCACAGATGGGTAGGGTGTTTGTGTATAGAGGGGAAGGAGTGGTATTAGATTCGCATTAAGAGCACACACCCGGCCAAAAACTGCAAAAAGAAAAAAATAAATAAATAAAAATAAAAAATAAAATAAAAGAGCACACACCCTAGATCCTTCACATGTGCAGTTTACAGCAGGGTTTGTGCCCCTGTGAGAATCTGATGCTGCCCCTGATGTGACAGGAGCAGAGCTCAGCCGTGGTGTGAGTGATGGGGAGCAGCTGTGAATGCAGATGAAGCTTCACTCGCTCACCCACTACTCACCCTCCTAGGAGTCGCCAAGGACCAGCGCCAATCCACAACCCGGGGACCAAGGACCGCAGCAGTATAGGCTCTGGCTTTTCTGAGCACTCAGACCATTCCATCTAACTCTGTGCTTCTGGCAGCGGATCCATCTTTTCAATGAAGTTACACACATGAAACACATCTGTTTAAAATGACTACTAGATTATACCTATTAATGTAGGCGCTACCTTGTATGATACTGTTAAAAATCACAGTGGGGGATCACTTTCATAGGATGAAGGAGAGGAGTATGAAAAATACAGGAGTTAACGCTTCTGATCTACAAGAAATAAATTAGGCAAAACCTCGGGCACTTTTAGAGCTAACTTGGAGAAAGTCATTTCAGAGCAGTTATCCTTGAATTCAAGAAGAAAGTTTTCTAATGTCAAAAACCAAGAATGTGTTCGAATAAAGACAAATGTTTAGGATTTAAAATGGATCAGATGCTGGCATTTGTTTATTCATTCATTGAAGGAGGAGAAACTATGGCGCACCACTATTCCCCAACCACGGTCCTGCACCGGCTAGGAGATACCAGCTCCCTGCTCTCAGCGCACTTAGAGTCTGAACAAGGGAGCCACTCTGGGAAGCCGGGCGGCCACACGGCACAGCACTCACTCTCAACGGAAATAGGAAAGTGAAGTGACTCAAAAGAGGGGATGCATATTTTTCAAACTACAATAGAGAGGAAAAATACATCACTTGTCATTTTGACCATTCTATCAGGGTTTCAAAAGTATTCTTCTGACACAGGAAAGTATTAGTAAATAATAAGTGGACCATTTGGATGGTAAAACAATTAAGAATTAATAGGATTAACGTAAGGTTGATTAATCAATTTGTTATAATATGTATTTTCTAAGTATTATCAGGATTCATACAAAGTTATTAACCAGCAGTCATGGTAGGAACGATGGTTAAATCCAGAGAAAGGGTAACGCAAGGCATTGGTTATGAAAAGAATCTGTTTATAAGCCATTAGGGAGTCTGTCGTTGCTTTTGATAATATTGATTGTTCCCACAATACATTTATCATTTCACTAAATGTATTTAATGAGTGAACACTTCTTGATCGAATAGGTGGAAAATTCAGGATATAAAGAAATAAACCTTGTCTTTTAAGAGCATACATGTATTACCATTGGCACACATTAGGAATTGAGCTGAGTTTTTCAGTGAGCATGTATTGACTTCTTACTGAGTCCTAGGATGTATGCTGGCATACCTAGAAAGGGTATGATTGATACAGACCAGACCAGACGATTGGTGGTGGTGCTGATGGTATTATTCCTAAAAATTACTAACACTGTTGAGAATGAACTACATGCTATATAGCCTATACTAAGTACTAGCCATGAATTATTTCATGTAATCCTGGAAACAGTCTGATATGGATACTGTTATTGGAGAAATTCCATTTGCAGTGGAGGAAAAAGAGTTTAAGAAACTTAAGTAACTTACCCAATGTCACATAGTTATTAGAAAAGCCAGATTCCAATTCTGAGAACTATGAGAGTTGGTGATTCCTGGCAGCTGTAAACTACTGTTGAAGCACAGAATACAGGTGATGACAACCAGGCTCTGTATTGGGAAGACCTTGTGTTTCCTGTTTAGAAATGGGAAGCCATTCAAAAGTCTGCATTTTAAAAAGATCATCCTTGCTATGGAGGAAGACCAATGGGAGAGACCAGACAGGAAAGGTTAGAGTGAGGTTGGGCCAATCTAGGCAAGGATGATATTAGCAGTGTAGCTAAAGAGGAGAGATTAGATAGAAAGTATGAAGTTAATAAGCATGAAATGTATGTCGGTAGCTACATTAACACACGGAACTGCACACCTATACTAATCTCGTGTATGTAGGAGTTTAATTTGATAACTTGGAGGTTTACAAAATAGCCTCACGTTGGAGAGTGAATAATCATAAATCAGTAGACAAAGATTTTCAGCAAGCAATAGTTTTAATCCTAGGCACACCTACTCTGGGGAGGTTTTGCAAAAATGGGAATATTGAGGACGCTAGAAGAATCGTTGTACAGTAAACCTTTCAGAAGTTAAAGCATTTCTGTGTCTTATTTCTTTGAACTTCCTTCCCATCAGGGTCAGTGAATCTCTGACACATGTTTCATACAGACGTGTGTTTTTGTATAGCTGAATAAAAATCAGACCACAGAAAATACACAGGAAGAGGCGAAGCATTTAGAAACTGAGCAGAGTCGTTTACACTTTTCCGACATGTAGAACGGTAGCCTTCGTTCAAAGATTGTTGAAAGTAGTCTGCTCAGGATTTCCAGGACAGAAACTGAGATGTCACTCGGGAATGCATAAAATGAGGCAATCGGCAGAGCCCTGCATCTGTGTATGAAAGCGTGGAAAACAGCAGGAAGAGCTACTCAGCCCCTCCATGCACCTGCCTCCTTTCTTGGTGTTGAAATCGTCATTATCCCTCTCCAAATTTTGAATGCTGCCCAGGTAACTTCAGCTTAAAGCATAGCTGATTAGATTCCTAAGAACTTGTTTGCTATAGCCACTTGAGCAAAGATAATGATCTGGCTTTTAATTAAAGGAGAAAAAATAAGGACTTTCATAGAATGGGAAAATGATTTCATGTTCTAAGCTTTAAATCTGGGAGATTCTAAATATAAATCTATGGGTTTATAAAGACATTCATGGGAAGAATATTATCAAAATAATAGGTTTCTCAGGCTGCCCTTATAAATAGACTCCAAGGGATACCTTTGCCCTAAGGGAATATTCTTTCTCTTGTTTTCATGGCTAAAGGCAGCATCATAGTTGTAAAGGTTGGTGAGAATGAGCCAAGGTGCCCTGAACTGAAAAACAAAATCAGACTGTGAGCCTTGGTTACAATTCTGTATCAGGGCAAAACTCGGTAATTTCAAAATCGTTGACAAATATTTATTTCCCATTATATGTATATAGTACAAAATCAAATTGACCCCCATGTTAATGCAAGTGACCGAAATGAATTTCCGTGATTAGCCACTTTATGCAGGTTGCTGAGGGGTTGTGTCTAGTGCTGCCACATCCATGGTCGGTCATGCTGTGGTTTGGCCCTTGATCCCTTCAACTCAGGAAACCCCACACATGCCTTCAGGGTTGACCAAATACCATAATTTTATAACAAGAAATTATTGTGCTTACTATAAACCCATACTAATGCACGCAAAAGATCATATTTATCCCAATGATTCAATTATATTATTAATGTACAAAACAGTTAAAAATCAATGTGCCAGTAACTTTCAAAGTCTAAAAAGGTATCCCAAAATTTACTGACAGTGGTGTATTTTGAGGGGGGTAGTTTTTAGTTGTAACTGAGTATGTAATATTATTTATAAAAGTTTTTTTTAAAAATTAGGTGAACATGGTGGTACATGCCTATAGTCCCAGCTACTCTGGAGGCTGGAAGCTGGAGGATTGCTTGAACCCAGAAATTTGAGGCTGCTGTAAGATGTGATTATACCATTGCACTCTAGCCTGGATGACAGACTGAGATCCTGTCTCAAAAAATAACTAAACAGGCTAGATGCAGTGGCTCACGCCTGTGATCCTAGCATTCTGGGAGGTGGACACAGCATTCTGGGAGGCCGACGCGAGTAGATTGCCTGAGTGCAGAGAGCAGCCTGAGCAAGAGTGAGACCCCATCTCTACTAAAAATAGAAAAACTAGCCAGGTGTTATGGCAGATGCCTGTAGCCCCAGCTATTCAGGAGGCTGAGGCAGGAGGATAGCTTCAGCCCAAGAGTTTGAGGTTGCTGTGAGCTATGATAACACTATGGCACTCTACTCAGGGTGACAGAGTGAGATTCTGTTCCAGAAAGTAAAAATGAAAATAAATTAAAATATGAGGGAAAAGAAGGGAAAAGAAAGTATTTCTTATTAAAGGTTGCTTTTTCTATTTTTAATTGCTTTTAAATTATTTTTCAGCTCCGTGTCTGCATAATATCAATTTATGGCAAATTGCTATGGCTACAAATTCACAGATCTTCCTTACTCTTGTTTGTTACGTATTTTGCTGAAGGTGTCAAGTTATAACTACATTCTGAGTAACACTCCTGCACTAGTAATAAAAACATTTGGGATTAACCCTAAGATATAGAAATATAATGATTAGTTACCAAGCAAAACATCTGAGTTCCTGACAGGGAGCGTGCTGAGAGTTAGCAAATAAATCCGCTGTAGAAGACAGAGCTCAAAACCATGATCCTCACGTGGTTCTGGTTTCCCATGTCAGTTTCATTGTGTGTTACACATCACCCTTTTGGCCTAAAAGATGTGTCCCCAGGTACTCAATTTAATGCATTTCCACCGTTGGGAGACTGGCTTTCTCGTTCAGTACAATCTGAATTGACATTAAATGAAGCTGTAGACCTCCGGGTGTTTTAAAATGTAAAACGGATTTTAGAATAGACTAATTTTTTTTAATGTTTTTGTCTGTGATCACGGTAAATGCCCAAATATCTATAGAAAGTCCTTAGCTTTATCTAATTTATTATAGACAAATGTTATGAATCATCTTAAAGGGGAGAATTAACATGTAAACAAATACACTTGAGGTGAAAATTGAAGTCTATAAAAGTGAACAGCTGAAAAGAGTGTAACGGAGATGAGTTAAAAGTGGTTGCCATACAATATTGTGCAGGTAAGCCAATTTGGGAAACAAAGCCTTGCCTCTCCAGTGAGACTTAGTTGATGAGGGAACAAGACGTTTGGATTTTGATCCTGTTGTACCTCTGTATCTAGAACTAGGATTGCCAAAGAGAAGGCCATGTCACATGCTTTCCTGTCCCCTAGTTCTACAATATGACATATATGATCTCTGACAAGTTCACAAATTCTTCCTAGACAAAGTGTACATACCTCATTGCAGAACAGCACTTTGATTGCCTTTGAAGGACTCTGCTTGAGAAATTGTGCACCCAAGCCAGTGCCTAGTCTACCCTTCAAAGCAATTTTGGAACTGTTTTTCTGGAATGGCCATTAGAGCTATTGTCATATTACACTTGATGTCCTGAATGTCATCAAATATCTTCCTTTCAATAGTTCCTTTATCTTCATGTAAAGAAAAAAGTAATTTATTGATCCATTCATGGGTCGATGGGCACTTGAGCTTCTTACATGACTTAACAATTATGAATTGGGCTGCAATAAACATTCTGGTACATATATCTTTGTTATAATCACTCGACCTTAATTGAACCCGGTCTTATAAAAGAGTGGTACATAAAAGTTTGTCTTTAGCTTCATGTAATATGAAAAGATTATATTGGTGAGTCGGGAGGCAAAAAGTTGTTGGCAAAAAGTTCAGGTTCTTTTCGTGTAACTTTTTCAAACAGCCATTTAAGCACTTCCAAATAACAAACTTGATTAACTGTTTTCCAGCTAGTACAAATTCATAATGAACAATTCCTCTGACACCAAAAAAGGTTAGCAACATTCTTTTGCTAAATTTGGACTAACAGAACATTTTCTGTCTTGGAGAATTGGCTGACTCCCCTTGTGCACTTCGACGCTTTGTTTCAGTGTTGTGTTGGTACACCTGTTTCATCACCAGTGATAACATGGCCCAAAACATCATCTTGCCTTTCTAAGACGTCTTGGCAACCTTCAGGTCTCCTTTGCTTTTGTTCATCGGTGAATTCCTTTGGGACTATTTGTGCACGTACGTTGCTCATGCAAAGATTTTCAGCTAAGATTTTTCTAACTCCTTCTCAATCAATGTTTACTTGGCTATGATTCTCACAGTCACTCAATGATTTTGATGCCAATCAACAAATTTTTGCAATGTTTTTGTCAGTTCTGCTTGTTACTGGCAGTCCTGACCTCTCTTTATCAGTGACACTTTCTCTCTTCCCAGAAAAACATTTAATCCGTTTGTAGATTGCCATTTTTTTATGCCAATATCTCCATTAACTTGCACTAACATGTCCCTGATTTCACTTCCATTCTCACCAAGTTTAACAAGAAATGTAATGTTTGTTTATTGTTGAAATTCAACTTCTGATATTCTCACAACAGCAGTTAAACTCTGAACTCTACATTCAGAATGAGGTTCCATGATATTTTCAAAGTAGAAATAGAAATTCTACTTTCTATTAGAAATTGAACTGGACACATGTTCCAGATCTGAGGAAAGGTTTGTGCAATGGTACCAAGGTGCTGAATAAAGCAGAGAGAAGTTCTGGGTTGGGTAGAGTAAGAAAGACACTGAGAGATGAGGTGGAAAATGGGAAAGGAGTTCATTGAAAACTGGAAGCATCAGGGCGGCACCTGTGGCTCAAAGGAGTAGGGCACTGGCTCCATATGCCAGAGGTGGCGGGTTCAAACCCAGCCCTGGCCAAAAACTGCAAACCAAACAAACAAACAAACAAAAACTGGAAGCATCAGATGAAGAGTTTGCTTTTGCAAAGGTTGCCATTGGAAAACAACAGAAGGTGCTTTGAATACAGTAATGATAAGCTGTTAGAGTTGTGTACTTAGTAAACCCCTTTAATAATTTGCTTCACAAATTGTTCTTTGGTATCATATAATGGAAATATTGAAAATTTCCATGTCAACCAAAAAAGTAACTATGAACCCCAAGAGTTCATAAACTCTGACTCCCAAGGCCCTGCATATTTGAGACCAGGCTGTTTTCCCAATGTCATCTTCTTCTCCTGTGTGTGCACCAGCATATTGGGCTCCACACTTGTTTGTGAGCAGAAGGAGAAAGCATCAACCTCTGGGTCTTTGCACTTCCTCTTCCTGAAATGGTCTTCCACAAAACAGCATCTCTCTCTGCCATTCCACCCTCTATTAGTACCATTCCACTTTGCATTCTGCTGCAAAATTTATTTTTCTGGATAACTTATTCTCACCTGATGTTATATATTTGCTGCTTTATTTTCTCTTTCCTCTCACTAAAATTGGGTCATCAAAGGATTTGAAACGTGGCTTTGTTCACTGTTGCATTCCCAACACACTATAGTGATAGAGATGTTGGGGTCCAAAGTTAAGTGCCATCTTCATGAAAAAGAATAGCAAGTTGCAAAGCAAAATAGAAATGGAAGTTAGTGTTTATTCAGAATGTAAGAAAAAATAAATTACAAAATTTGTAATGTTTATAAATATCACACGCATTAAAAAAATCTAGAAAAATCATATTTTATTAATTTATTGTCTGACCCATTTCTGTATTTTTCCCTCACAATTTTTGGCAATACTTTTTGATTGCCTTTTCCAATTATAACAACTTTGTAATATAATTTTCTATAAAGAGAAGAGAAAAATTGTTGTCTTTTCTCCAGCATGGTTGATAAAATTTAAGTTATTGAGAGCTTAGAAAAAAGCCTTTCAACATCAGAATGTATTATTGCTAACATCTTGTAAATTTTCAAATTGTTTGTAAATACCAAAAAAACCTAAGTATCTATAACATGTGAACCATAAGGTTTGGAGGACTATTCCACCAAGTAGCTTCTGACTATATGCATTTCCAACCTTGTTTCTCCACCACACGTGCACTTTCAGCCCCAGGTTAAAGATATGGGCATGTTTATTATATCATTATATCTGGCCCTGCACCTCTTTTTCTTTAATTTTTTATTTATTTTGGATTAATATGAGGGTACCCACAATTAAGTAACTTTGGTTGCATTTATAAGGTAAAGTGCGAGTTGTAATTGCGATCTTCACCCAGCAAGTGCCTGTCCCTCTTTTTCAACATCGGGCTGTAGGAATACTTTGGAAGGCATCTACCCAAGGACATTCCAGTAAACTAACTATAAACGGAAGTAATTATGAAAACCGTATAAATAGGTCCCAGCCTGAATGCATCCCTAATTCAACTTTCTTTAGCTCAGTTTCAGAAATAACCACAGTCATTTGAATAGTACCCAACGCAACAGAAGGAAACTTACATGTGAAGAAGGCAGCAGCCAGAACCATTTGCAGTTAAAAGGTTTTGCTTTTGCAAATTGGTAAAAGCATGTGACTGTGAGAACACACTGCTAGGGCCACTCCCGAAACTTTGAAAGGGATCTGTATTAGTGAGGAGCCCCGAAAATCAAGTTTTTGTAGATGAAGGGTAAATCTACTCCTGCTAGCTTGTTGTGGTATTTGTAAATACAGAGTAGACACTCAAAAAACATTTGGCAAGTGAATTAATGAATGAATAGAAAAGAACTTTTTAGGTTTCTTCCATAGCACTGCTAAATCAAACTCTGTTGAATTAAATTGGACTCATTAGTTACAGGTTACATTTATCATATTAAAACCATGCTAAATATCTGAGTCTTTTGGGGTCTATTATCAGCATGAAATAGATCAAGAAGATTTATTAACTGTAGGCACAGATTTAGTGACATTTTCCTTTTTCTTTCTATGGTGAAATTAACAATTTCTGTATAATTTTGCCACCCCATCAAGTGCACTTCTTCAAAATATCCCCTAAGCAGAGCCATGACTGGGAATGTCTTTCTACTAAAATTATGGAACTACTTTCTTCCGTGGATATTTTATACATACTTTTTTTTAGAAGGACAAATACTACTCAGTGGTATTTATTATATTATTTTTATGACTCCTGTGGAGAGAGTTGTGTGAATTTTTTAATGATGTTGCAGCTAGAAAGAGCTGAAAAACTGAAGGCCTGAATTTTCCAGATGGAGTAAAAATATGAATTTATTTAAATTTTAATTAACTGTCTGATGTGAAAACAGAGATAATGCTAGAAAGGAAATTGGGGTGTCAGGCAAGAAACCTCACCTTGAATGAGAATTTGGGGGCTTTAATATGTTCCTTTCATTTTCTTGCCCAGGTTTGGCATATCAGTCTCTCTGGTAATGAGAAAGCACCTACAAAATCAAATGAGCTGTTGTAAAACCTGACTTTGAGTATACATTTTTGCACTATTGAAAAATCGTATGTTAAAGAAAGTCTGGCATGTGTCCCCCAGACCACATCAGAAGAACTAGGACAAGTGGTTTGAGGAGGAGAAGGAAATTTATTAATTTGGCAGATAATGAGGAGGATGAAGACTCTCATCTTAAAGTGCCATCATCCTAACTATGAGTAGAAATCTAGAGCTTTTAAAGGGGAAGTTTTCAGCTTTAGGCTGTTGCTATGTAATTGTAGTTAATGGTTCTGATCAGTCTCGATTCACCTCAAAAAACAGTCTAGTGACTTCTGTCTGAATTCTGTTGAGCTCTCTCCTGCCTCTCTGATAACTGGCTTGGGGCAGTGTTACAAGGTTTTAGTTACAAGCCAGTTACAAGGTTTTAGTTATCAAAAATGGTTGGGTGGGAGGTCAAAAGAGACAGAAAACACTTTTTCAGGCCATTTCCTCTATTAACAATTGTGCCACTTTCTGGAATGACAGCATCAAAACACTTCTTGCAAATGCTGGGTTTTTCCACTTGACACTCAGATTGAGATAGTTGAGAGATGATAAAAAGCTGGGAGGCAAATAATGGTATATTGACAGAAAAGTTGTGGCCTTACTGCTAGATTTTTTGTCACATTCTTAATTTAGGATAATGGAATTCTGTGATGCTGTGAGGAGAAATACAAAGCCTCAGTTGAATTTGTCAACCATGAATCAAGCACAGGCCATATTTCCCACGTTTATATGATTATGTCTTTTTACATTTGTCACTTTTCAAAACTTCCAAGTAACCTTGGGACATAACTGGAACATATACAGTGTGGAGTAGGAAAAGACAAATATAGATGCAACCATCTTTTTCTTTAATATATATATACATATATATATATATGTATTGGTATGCCGGGGGAAAATATATATGCATATGCATTTGAAGGTAGATTTTTCTGTTAGGTGACGTGTGAGTGATTCCAAAGAGGAGACACTTTGAGGTACCCTATAAAAGAGCATGTTACTGGGCACATTGATTTCCTCATCACAGTAAAATCTTTTAAAAGTCTCTGAGAGCAGATAATTTGCCTTACTATTGTTTTATTACCACTTGAGGTAGGAAGGAAGAATCAGTTTAAGATGATTAAGACAATGAATAAAGGCCAGGAGCAGTGGCTCACACCTGTAATCCTAGCACTCTGGGAGGCCCAGGTGGGTGGATCGCTTAAGCTCAGGAATTCAAGACCAGCCTGAGCAAGAGCACGACCCCATCTCTACTAAAAATAGAAAAATTAGCTGGATATTGTGGCACATACCTGTAGCCCAGCTACTAAGGCAAGAGGATCACTCAAACCCAAGAGTTTGAGGTTGCTGTGAGCTATGATGCCACGGCACTCTTCCTCCAGTGTGTGTGAGACTGTCTCAAAATAAATAAATAAATAAATAAATAAATAAATAAATATTATAGGCTGCGTGTCAAAAAACTCTTTGCAGCATATGTGTGTTATAGATAAAGTAAGCAAGATACAAAGCAAGACATGCTTGATCAGGAAAGCACAGACATATTTCAGCATGATTAGAAAAAGATAAAGATTTTGTTCCCCTTAGCTTCATTCAGCTGGTGTAATGAGTGTTATTGATTAAAATGTTAGGATCAATAAAGATTTAAAATTGGAATAGAGGCGACCTTAAGGAGGAGAGCTAGGTTATGGTCTGTTGAGTAAGCTGGCAATTAAATGCTTTGTAAGAAAATTGATTTTTTTAAATGTGAACTGTCAATTACGCTGCTTGGCCCTCCCTGGCAGGGATTGTTTCCCAGCAGCCATATGCACGTGAGTGTCAAACAACACACACTGTTACCAGACTCATGCCCTCAATATTTGTGAACATCCTGTACAACCAGAAGCGAATTCTAAAACTTCAGCCCATTTGAACATGTGTTAATGCTTTTAAAAGAATTATCTGTAATGGTAATGAGGAAGCTGATTCTGAAGTCATTTAGCAGCCAATGGAATTTAACATGTTTCTTCTTAGAATATAATTGTGTATAATACAGCTGCATGTTGTCAGATTTTTTTCTAATATGACAAGTTATGTTTTAAATCCCTTTCTTCTCTTTTTCTTAATTCATCAGTATCAAAATGTTCCAAAGATTAGACTTCCGTGTTACAGCCTCATAACCAAGGATAATGAGTTAGTTATTCCTCACAGAGAGGCAACTGCATTGTAGGACTTCCTGTCATTTATAGGAAAAAATACTAGACAAATCTAGAAAAATACATGAGTAAAAGAGCAAAGCCCAGTGAGATAAATATAGAGAAAAGACTAATCAGAATGTCAGTGAATTTTAAAAAAAGGAAAACAAAATCCACTAACATAAATTTTAGGAAAAACATCTGAAATAAGTGAGCTTATCTATGAAATATATACAAAAGGAAAACTTAAGACAATAATTCAAAGACCAACACGTTAAAAATTAACAAACAGGCTTTAAGGGCTGCTAAAGAGGGAAAAAGAAATGCCTTAAATAGAAAGAAAAGAACAAAGGCCCACCAATCACTAAATTCTGGTTAGAACTCTGCTCAGGTATTGCTCTGGGTACCACTTTCCTGTATAAATAGTTACAAGTTCCTTTGAAACTTTTACAAACAGACTTTTAGGTTGAATCACAGAAACTTTTTTTTTTTTTCAAAAGACGGGTCTCACTCTGTTGCTCAGGCTGGAGTACCGTGGTGAGATCACTGCTGCCTTGAACTCCTGACCTCAAGCAATCCTCTCACCTCGGCCTCCCAAAGTACCAGGATTACAGGCATGCGTCACGGTGTCCAGCCAAGGAACACATTCTTTAAAATCAATTTGGACCATAGTGAATAGTAATTTCACTGTTTATTTTTCTAGGATATTTGTGCATCAATCAGTATAAATCTATTAACTATCAATATGTAGAAATGAATGATAAATATTACAAAGTCATTTCTTATAAATTACATGAAATATCAATAAAGAATAATGTTGAGCCATCAAATTGGTTAAAATTTGATTTTCCATGAGTAGGTGTTCTCATAAACATAGTTCATTATGGTTTTGTTTTCACCTCCTAGAAGTGAGACACAGCTACAAGAGGGACTTTACCTAACAAATGCAAACATTGTAACCTAATTGTTTGTACCCTTATATAAATCTCAAATTAAAAAAAAAAAAAAATGGAAAACAAAAATAAATAAATATTTGATCTATGGCCCCAGGAATGTACCTCTATAATCTAAAACAAGTGTTTTTCGTGGAAAAACCAGCGGTTCATTGTCCATTCACTTTGATTTTGGCTGATACTTTCCAATTTTGAAATTTGTAATCCAAACAATCTCCAAGACTTTATCAGGAATAGTGGGGTCTGACCTGCCTTTGCCTTGGCCCACAGGTGCACCCTAAGTGTGACACTGGAGCAAGCTATCATTCTGGCCAGAAGCCATGGACTGCCTCCCCGATACATTATGCAGGCTACCGACGTGATGCGGAAACAAGTAAGTCTCAGGCATGTTGTAGGGGGATGCTTTATAGCACTTGGACTTGACGTTTCCTTTGTTCATGTGTCAGATGTTTGACAGGAGCCTAGGTGTGAAAGGTACTGTATATACTCGAGTATAAGCCAAGCTTTTTTAGCACAAAATTTGTGCCTAAAAACCCGAACTCGGCTTATACTCGGGTCATACAGGTTATTTGATTCAGTGCACGCGCACCGAATCAAATGCACGTAGTCTCCAGTCATCTTCTGCCGTCTGTTTGGACATACAGATGATGAGGAGGAGGAATCCAGTTTTGAAGGATTTTAACCTTTGTGATTTAGCTTGATTACCTGTTAAGCTACGGTTTTCTGCACTTT
>CAUYPK010080946.1:0-12611 GCA_963574355.1 Loris lydekkerianus
ACAGTTTTATACAGTTTTATGCATGGCAGGAGAACGCCGTAGCACCCTAGTAGGGGAGGTAAGTCCAGTTTTTAGAGGGTCTCTCCCGTGGAGTGTAGTGGGAGGACCTTTGAACTCTGCTCATTTGTTTGTGGGGCACTCCGAACTGTTCTCATGGGGGAGGGGACTCCTGTCCCCTTGGTGACAGATTTTATACCTTTTGTTTATATCCTTGGGGTCGTAGCTCACCTCAGCGGGGTTGATGTTTGTTCTTCAACCTTCTCTCTTGGTAAAGCTCTAATCCACCCGGTTACTTGGAAATTTCTGTCCTTTAACTCTCCTGGATGGGAGCCTCTGTGGAAAGCTGGCTTCAGTCAGCCATCTTGTCTCCTCCCCCCCAACATTGGGGTTGTTTATGGAGATGCCTCCCTGAGGAGGTCATAATAGACCTAATACTCAGTAGACAGGAAGCATCCCAGCTAAGAAGGGTGTAGAGGCAAGGATTCACGTTAATGTCAAAGATGCTGCGCCAGAGTGGGCTTGAGTACCTTAGGTGGGCCTAAGTACCAAAGGTCCTCTGTCTTTTTTTAGAGGAATGTTTCCTCAGAGTTGAAGGATCCAGCTCTCAAGACTGGAAGCAGATGTAGAAATATTCTCTGTTCCTCACAGAGCCCTTTCCTCCTTCCACTGAAAAAGCCCTGCCTCTCTCCACCATTTCCTCTGCCTGCTCCATGAGCCAGCTCCCTTCTCCCTGAGAAGGTTTCATATGAGAAAAAGTAAGAAGATATCAGTGAATGCACTTCTGATCATTGGGAGCCTCTGGTAGAGAACTTGTTGCTCACTCTTCCGGCAGACTTTTAGTAGCTGCTTCTAGCAAAGTGGGCTTTATGGGCATGCACATGGCCAGAGGTTCGGGAGAGTCTGTAACTTATTTAATGCTTTGCTCTTACAATCTAGAAATTATGAATAGTTTTATCTTTGAACTTGTATTTTGTAAGTGAAGTTCCAAGAGGTAATGGATAATGCATATTTGTAGACAAGAGAGGCACAACATGCATCCTTGGCATCATTCATTACTACCCATTCACTACACTATTTTTGATTGCCTGTGAGCACAGAATTCCAGTGGAATCACAGTGTGTGAAAGTGCAGTGAGACTCAAGAGGAGTACCATACAAAGTAAGAGAGCTATGTCTGAACAAATAGAGAAGGAGAATGCTGACAACCCACAACCTCGAAAGACCAGTTTTTCTATTCGAACTAGAACTTGGAAGAAAGAAGGCAAAGGAATTCTGAGATACACTAACAATTAAGAAATCATATCATAAATTTCCTTGTTTATGTTACTTTCCTGTAACATAACATTTTATAACATTTCAATAATTTACACTAAAAATGATGAAACAGGAGGAAAGGCAAAATAAGGAGTCCTTTCCTTTTGTTCTTTCCAATTTCATCAGTAAGCTAGAGCATCAGCAGTGTGTGCACATGTCAAAAGCAAAAGACAGTTTGGGCACTCCATGTACCATTATACTTTTCTGGTAACAATAAAACACATAGGCTTGTGTCAGCTACTAAAGGCAAATACTAGTTTCAGTAATTCCACACACAAAATAAATCATTTATATTTGTATTAAGGCTGGCATTATATAATGTAAAGCTGAATACTAAACGTTATGCTCGTAACATGAATTTGTTTTCTTTACTTAGAAGAACATTAATTAGCAAATAAGAGCTTAGTTTAAAGGTTGTGGCAAAAAGGAAAAAAAAGCTTCATAACTTTAATGTCCTATTACCACATATTACCATGCACTATTAAAAAAAATCCATTATTTTTATTTTGAATCAAGCTCTGCAAATTATCAATATATAGCCAGTTCTAATGACTGGAAGATTTTGACTAATTGGCTATTCTGAGAAAATTGGAATTTAAAAATTCCATCTTGGCTAAAATTTAGACTATTCAGATGATAGGTAAATTAAAAGCCTTGGCTTTTTCACTATACAATTTCTCCACGTAACAAAAATGCATGTGTACCCCAAAATCCACTTAAATAAAAAATAAAAAAATGAAATCTACCTTGTTCATGTGCTGTACTTTTCTTTGCTTTAGCTGAACTATTAAACACAGTATTTGTATCATGTTTGAGTTGATTATAAGAACGTTTAACTGCCTTCAGTTTGAAAAGCAAAACCCCGGTTTGCAAACCTTGTCAATCAGAAACTATCCTGTACTAGCAACAAAGCTTATCATTTGGGTGAAGTTCAGAAATTTGAGTGCAGCCTTCTAGTTTATCAGGAGATAACTGTTCTTTACTCACTCTATCCTTCTGTAGTTATTACATGATTAGTATCCTTGGCAGATTTTCATTGAACAACTGTAACAATATAGTTCATCCTCAGAATCATGGGAGAGTGGGTCCAGAACCCCCTCAGATAACAAAAGCTATAGATTCTCAAATCTCTTAGGTTAGGTTATGCTGCTAGTTGAAATGACAAGGGTGGATAGTGGATGCAATTAGGCTATTTTGGACTAGTTTGGGTGAAATTGACCTGGGATATTGTGGAAATGGGGCTGATTGCTAATCAAGACTTTGCAGGTGCAAAACCTTACAGGTGGGTTGTTTTGGGGGAACTGGTTGCTTTGGGGGACTGATTCATGTCCTTGGGACTTTCTGATATGGACAGATAGATACAAACTATTATGGGAACATGTTTGTGGAAAATAAGTTGATCAAGATCATGGGAAATTTCCAAGAAACAACTGACATCTCCCCAAAGTTGTGTGTATCCTCTAGCACTGTGCTGCCCATGATTCTTGGAGTCTCTAGGATGGGGCCCAGCTTACTCTCCAAACCATTAAAATAAACTTTTTGTTGCTTGCTAAAACTTTACTTTCTCTTGCTCTCTTTAATTATTTTAGTAACTACTTTGAGCCACCACCACATCACTCTAACACTTACATCAAATGGAATAATATTTGCATATAATCTCTGCATATCTTATATATTTTAAATCTTCTCCAAATTTCTTATAATACCTAATAAAATTTAAATACTATGTAAATAGTTGTTATACTGTATTATTTTTCATTTGTATTATTTTTTATTGTCTTAATGTTATTTTTTCTGTTTTTTTATCCAAGTATTTTTGATACACCATTGGTTGCGTTTATAGATGTGAAACTCACAGAAGGCTAACTACAGTTCAATAATAACTTGAGTTCTTTTCATTTATTGTACTTTACAAGTAATTTTTCTCCACCCCTACTTGTACTAAATCATAGATAACAAATAAATAAAGACAAAATAAGCAAATAATAACAAACACATTATCAAAATTAATTGAATTTATTAAAAAGTATATACATCTATATCCACTTATAGTACAAAAACACCATATGAGAATAAAATATCAAATGGAGATTTAGGCAAAGATGCTAGAAAATCTGCTACTTTAAATAGATAATTCTTAGAAGAAATAATGACAGGGCGGTGCCTGTGGCAGAAGGAGTAGGTTACCTGCCCGATATACTAGAGGTGGTGGGTTTAAGTCCAACCCTGGCCGAAAACTGCAACAACAAAAAAAGAAGAAATAATGACTAAAAGATAGCAATATACTGAGACACAGTAACAAAATTTATCATAAAAAATAAAAACATCAGGACAGCACCAGTGTCTCAGTGAGTATGGTGTCAGCCCCATATACTGAGGGTGGCAGGTTCGAACCCAACCCTGGTCAAACTGCAACAAAAAATAGCTGGGCATAGTGATGGGTGCCTATAGTCCCAGCTACTCAGGAGGCTGAGGCAAGAGAATCGCCTAAGCCCAAGAGCTGGAGGTGGTTGTGAGCTGTGACGCCATGGCACTCTACCGAGGGTGACAAAGTCAGACTCTGTCTCTAAAATAAGTAAATAAATAAATAAATAAATAAATAAATCATTGTCTTAGGTATTAGGATTGCTTTGATGATTCAGGGTATCATTCTAAAGCAAAACATAGAATTATTTTTTATAGATCTGTGAAATATGTTGTTGGTATTTTGAAAGGGATTGCATTGAATCTGTAAATCACTTTGAGTAGTATGGACATTTTAACTGTCTTGATTTTATTGACTCAAGGGCAGTGTATATTTCTTCATTTGTTGTGTTATCCACAATTTCTTTCCTCAGTGTTTCTAATTCTTCACATAAAGAATTTTCATCATCTTGGTTAAGTATATTCCCAGACATTTTATTTTCTTTGTAGTTATCGTGAATAGTGTTGAACCTTTGATTTGACTCTCAACTTAACTGTTATTAGTATATGGAAAAGCTTTTGATTTGTGTATGTTATTTTATATCCTGAGACTGCTAAACTTATTTATTACTTTCAGGAGTCTTTGGAACTTTCTCTATATAAAAACATTTCTTTAGCAGAAAGCTATACTGTGACCTCCTCCTCACTGACTTGGATACCCTTCATTTCCTTCTTTTACCCCATTGTTCTGGCTGGGACTTCCAATACCATGTTGAATAAAAGTGGTGACAGTAGGAACCCTTCAGGAGAATGCTTTTAACTTTTCCCCATTCAGTATGATATTAGCTGTGCGTTTGCAACATATGGCTTTTATAATTTTGAGGCTGTTCTTACCTATGCCTAGTTAAGTGTTTTTATCATAAAGACTCAATGCTGAATCTTTCTAATAATTAAATTAAGATGAAAATCAAAGTTTTTTTTGAACTGAATAATAAAGGGAATACAAGTTATCAATGTCTATGGAATTTTAGCAAAGGCTTACCTAAGGGGAAAATTCATAGCCTTAAATGCTCACATCAAAAAGTCAGAAGATAACAAATTAACAACCTGATAGCACATCTTAAGGAACTAGAAAAAAAAGAGCAAACCAAACCCAAAGAGTGCAGAAGAAAACAAGTAACAAAAGTAAGAGGAGAAATAAATGAAATGAAAAACAAAAATATACACAAAGGGCCAGTGGAAAAAAAAAGTTGGATCTTTGAAAAGATAAACAAACTTGATAGACCTCTTGCTAATTACTTTTTCTTTTTTTCCTCCCTGAAACAAACTTTCTGAAACATAAACCACTCTCATTGGGTTTATTAGCATCACTTCAATAACAAAGAAGTCCAAATTTTCAACAGAAAGCATGTTTTGTCACCTATTTTACATATAAACATTCTGAGTCAGCTACTGGTATCTATACAAAAGAATAAAGTAACTTAATCATTCACATCATAATGTGATATGAAATAAAAGCAAATGCGTATTTTATTTACATATGTATTGTCTACTAAATATAAATTATGAGCATTCAGGTTTGCTTGCAAATTAACATGTTCATTTAGTTCAATATTTCCTGTTAATTTCAGCATACTCAATAATAATTTTTATTTTAAAAAGTTAGAAAAATTGAGGATATGTATGCGTATAAAAATAATTATCTGTTTTTGCGGAATTGACAGCACTACTTCTATGAACTTTTAAAACATTATAATTAAGTACATTTCTCTGTAAAAAGGTCAATGAAATCCATAACACCTAAAATAAAGACTTGATGAAGGATTTTAAATAACTCCTTTTTATCATTATTTTACTGCATTCCCAAGGACACAGTGTAAAGTGAATTGAAGTGAAAAAAATTTTGAATGATCAATATCATCATAACCCAAATTACTTTGAATCATTTGCTCATCTCCAACTATTATGAGCAACTAGAATTGACATTTTCTATATCAATTAACATTATCCTGAATATACTTCAATTTAATTTCCTCTTAAATACCTTTTTTATATGCTACATGGAACAAGATATTGTGGTGTAGCCCTCATTTCCAGTTTATATGCTTCAGTTGAAAGATAATTTGATTGCTTTTCTTTTGTGTCAGTTAAGGTCCTATTAGAGTCTTTCATATAAATATGAAACTCAAAATTGAGTTTATAATTCTCCATAGAGAATTACTTGGTTCAGCAATGTAATCTTTTTTTGGTGAATGTGAGCATTTCTGTCTCCTAGGATATAAAAGGAGAAAATGAACTAAAAGTTAAAATTCAACTTGCAAATAACCCTCTTAAGATCTGCACCACCCCAAAACACTTATCAGTAAAAGATCTTTAGTTTCACTTGCAATTTACTTTTTTTTTTTTTTTTGAGACAGACTCTCCCTCTGCACCCTGATGTTGAGTGTCCTAGCATTATAGCTCAATCCATCCTCTTTCCTCAGCCTCCCAAGTAGCTGGGACTACAGGAACCAGCCACACACCTGGCTATTTTTTAGACGTAGCGTCTCACTCTTGCTCAGGCAAGTCAATGTGCATTTTTTAGATGGTTCTACAAAATAAGTGAATTATCTACTAGATAATTTCTCTATATCTCAACATGCTATGTTTCAGTTTACTTGTTATAAGTCAGAGTGATATTTTTTACCTCTAATGTGCCATTATCATTTCCATGGTTTAAAGCTATCTATGGTTTCTTATCACAAACCCTGCATAAACTTTTCAATCTCTAAATCCCTACATCATCACTCTTGCTATCTTGCATTATTTGTTCTCATGTCAAAATGTCTTGATTTCTACACCTCTATACATCATCTTCATTATACATGAAATTACTTTCCTTATCTTCTTACTAGTGGCACTTTTTGCCTTCTTATATAACTAAAGCTCTTGAATTGTTAAGTGCCTTCTTTCTTCATAAGTTTTATTACACTTTATTCAACACAATGTTATTTTTAAAACTATAATGTGTTATATACAGTATGCCAAGACATAAATAAAAAAAATACATTAACTATAGACTTGTTATAAAATAGAATAATGTAATAATTTCTCCTATAAATATAGAGATATAACAAGTAGATCTGCTATAAAGAAAAGGAATGAGGAATTACAATAGAATATAAATTAGAAAGATTATTAAACCAGTAATTTCAAGAAGGTCTTTCCAGAGAAAATAATAATTGAACTAAAAATTAGTATCTTAAAAACATATATGTTACGTTTATTTTAATTCTACATACATGACATTCTACTTTAGTGCTTCTTTCTTTTTTTTTTTTTGCAGTTTTTGGCCGAGGCTGGGTTTGAACCTGCCACCTCTGGCATATGGGGCTGGCGCCCTACCCCTTTGAGCCACAGGCACTGCCTCTTACTGCTTATTTCAAAAGGTACAGAAAGTTTTAAAAAACCAACAATGCCCAAACATTAAAAATGAGTTGCATAAATTTGTTGAAAAGTTAATAGTCACCACAGCTATTACACTGATATGTTTTTGTTTTATTTATTGACCAAATGATATCTTCAATATTAAGCAAACAGTTTGTAAGGAAACATTGCTGAAATATTGAAGAAGATATATTATATTTTATAGAATAAATTTAATTTTTACAGGTCAAGAACATTGTCAATACAATGTTTAAAATATCTTCTATTTGAATATAAAACTCACCTGGTTGGTTTTTACTTTGTAGAACAAATTATTAAAATCCTAGAAAGCCAGACACTACTATCGTAAAGAAAAATCTAGTAAAGCTATCTATACAAAGGACTGTGAATACAAGTAGAGAAAAGAAAATCTAAATCAAATTTCCACTGGAAAGACTACTCTTTAAAAAAAAAAAAAAAATCATGAGGTAAAAATTATTGAAAATTATCTGTATAATTTAAGTGCAATAAAAAATAAATTTCCACTGCAAATGGATAAAGAAGCATGATATGATACCACAAGTGAGAAATTCCAAATCTGACCTCACGTAATAGGACATAGTCAAAACTTTGTACTATAAACAAAATTATTTAAAATATTGTATGTAATTACCTTCAGGCTATATGTCTAAGATGTAAAGAAGACATGAGTTAATTTCATATTTAAACATGAGTCCCATCCCTCACATATTATTATTATGTTTATGTGAATGTTCAAAAATTCTAAAAAATATTTCAAAATCCAAAACATTATGGTCCAAATATTTTGGATAAAGGATATTTAACCTATGTCAACTTCAAAAAGGAGGCAGCAGAGCAAAGAAATTATCAAGAACAAAGAAGGGATACCCAATTACCCAATAATTAAGGAGTCCATTCTCTAAGATAAGATAATCCTTAAAGTCTATGCTCTCAAAAAGAGAGCATCAAAAAAGTAATATAAAAACTAAAAGAACCACAGAGGAAAAAAAGAAAAAAATCACTGATATACTTGGAAACTGCAAGATATCGCAGATAGGTAGAAACTAAGGAAGGATTTAGCTGAAGTGAAAAGCATCAATCAACTGATATTATTTACAGAATATATCATGCAACGACCGTGGAACACAAATTATTCTCAAGATCAAGTGAAACATTCACCAAGAGAAACCATATTCTGGGTCACGAAACAAACCAACAAAGGATGAATATCCAGAATCTATAAGGAACTCAAAAAATTAACAAGAAAAGAAACTAACTCCATTAAAAAGTGCACAAAAGACATGAACAGACATTTTTGATAAGAAGAGAAACAAATGGCTCACAAACATTTGGAAACAAATGCTTTACATTATTAAGCTTTGGGGAAATGAAAATTAAAATGACAATGGGATACCACCTTACATCTATCAGAGTGGTCATTACCAAAACAGTCAAAACACAATGGCTGCTGGTGTAAACGTGCTAAAAAGGGGTTACTTATATAAGTACATTGTTGGTGGGAATATAGTACAACTGTTATTAAGAACAGAATCGACCTTCCCACAGTAGCAGTGCCCTGCTATTAGCCCAGCCAATGGGAGATCTACTCCACCTGGTATTCAGTCCTGGACTCTGGACACTGTTCATCCATTCACTCGTTTAAGCCTTCCAAGGCAGCTCTAGGATGCATTTTAGGCCAAATTCAAATAAACATAGGACAGCCCTTTCCTGTCCCTAGTCCTCTACATGAGGGCTGGCTGGTGGGTGATTGCCTGTACACAAGTGCTTTCCTTCTGTGCTAGTTTTCCTCAGCTCCAAAGCTCTTTGCTGGCTCCTGGAGTCCACCACTGCTTCACTGTGGCATCAGAGTGATGTCTCCAGGTACCTCCAGGCAGAGGTAGCTGGATTTCTCGTTCCCTATCTTGTGTAGGTGGCTAGTAAAAGAATGTTTATAATCCACCATCTTGCTCCACCTCCTACAGGTAATTTTATTTTATCATTATTCAATGTATATGTGTTTTGAAACATCACACTGTATCCCATAAATATGAACAATTATTATGTGTCAATTAAAAATACAAATAATTGAAACTACTCAATTTCAGGACTTAATAAAAAGTAACAGTATTCAAGGCAGTGAGAGTTTGGCAAAAGAATAGCCAAATAAATTAGTAAAAAAGAATGGAGGCGGGAAATACACCTGCACAGATACAGTCAACTGATCATTGACAAAATAGCAAAGATAATTAAATAGAGAGAGCATCACCTTTTCAACAAATGGTGTTGGAACAAGACAACCACTAGAAAAAATAATCTTGGACTAGACCTATGCTTTTCACAAAAAAAAAAAAAAAAAAAAAAAAAAAACCATAAAAATAAAAAAATTATAAAATATAATCTTGGAATATACCTATTATTTAAAAAAAAAAAAAAAAAAAAAAAAAAAAAAAACCCTCAAAATAAATCATAGACCCTAATGTAAGATAAAAGCCTATAAAGTTCTGTGGGGTTAGGCAATTAGATAGATGTAAGATGGGTGTATGGAGGACATGGTTCCTTTGGTGTGGGTCAGTCTGGCCTGAGTTGTTATGAAAACAGAGCTAATCAAGACCTCAGAGATGCACAACCTTTCACGTGGATTGTTTTGGAGAGCTGATTATTTTGGGGGACTTTTTCATGTCCCAAGGACTTTCTTACATGAACAGACAAGTGTGGTCATACTGACCAGATTGTTTGGGGAACAACCTCTTAGGACCCTAGAGAGGGGGCTCCCCCCAAAAAAACAGATGATGTGTCAAGAGGGTCTACAAGGACTGACCAATCAGAAATAGGTATAATAGAGATATTATCAAAGCCCCAATAGAAGATTTCTGAAGTTTGTGCACAGTTGAGGTAACAGTGTCCCTAAAAAACTAACCTCATTAACAATGCAAAAATTACACCCACCAGCACCATGACAGTTTAGAAATACCCTGGTGATCCTGAAAATTTGCCCTACAAGGATAGAAATGGGTAGGGTTCTCAATTCCAGGAAATCTCGACCTTCATTTAACATAAAATTGGGAATCAGCATAAAAGGAGAAATACTGTCAAACTCAGTGTCATTCTTTGGAATGTACTATGCTTTAATCTTTAATAAAACTTTAGCATTTTTGCTTGAATGCTCCTGCTTGCTCTGCTCAGTCTGTCAATTCATGTCCAGCAACCATTCTTCAGAAATGGGAATTGAGAACCTGGGAACAAGGGGACCTGACGTCTGCTCTAGATGATAACAAAGGATAAAACCTTTCTAGAAGATAAAAAAGGATAAAGTCTAGGTTTTTAGATATAACCCTAAAAGTAGAATCTATTACAGAAAAATGAGAATTTTTTTCTTCACCATTATTTATTTATTTATTTATTTTCATACAGAGTCTTACAATGTCACCTTGGTAGAGTACTGTGGCATCACAGCTCATGGCAACATCAAACTCTTGGGCTTAAGTGATTCTTTTACCTCAGCCTTCCAAGTAGCTGGGATGACAGGCACCCAGCACAACACCTAGCTAGGCTATATTAGATTGTAATCCCACCAACACTGTAAAAGTGTTTTTCTCTCTCCACATCTGTGCCAGCAGCTATAGCTTTGGGACTTTGTGATGTGGGCTATTCTCAGTGGGGTTAGGTGATATCTCAGGGTGGTTTTGATTTGCATTTCCCTGATGATTAGGGGTGATGAGCATTTTTTCATATGTTTGTTGGCCAATCACCTGTCTTCTTCGGAGAAGGTTCTGTTCAAGTCCCTTGCCCATTTACAAATTAGATTGTTTGTCTTTTCTTGCTTATTACTTTGAGTTCTCTGCAGGTTCTAGTTATTAGCCCTTTGTCAGATTTTGAACATTCAAATAATATCTTGTCCCCTTCTGAAGGTTGTCTGTTTTTGTTAGTTGTTCACTTTGCTGTGCAGAAGCTTTTTCTCTTGATCATATCCCATTTATTTGTTTCTGGTGTTGCTGCAATTGCCAAAGGGGTGGTCTTCATAAAATCTTTTCCAAGGCTGGTATTGTCAAGAGCTTTTCCTACACTTTCTTTATATTATTTTATGTGCTTCTCATTATTTCAAGCTTCTTTATAAATTTATGCATGATAAACATAGTTTATGTTTTGTGTCTCTGTTAACTCAAATGATTTAAGTCATTGTGGGTTTGCTTCTTCAGGTTCTCACTCATGGTGACTTCTTTCTTTATATGTTTCATTTTAACTGTACCCTGCTTGTTTTCCTTGGAACTTTATCTGTGAGAATTCATCAATACCTAGGTTGAAGGTGAGTTTCTCTGGGGAAGATCTGCTATTGTTTCTGTCAGGAACCTGGAAGTACTTTCAGATTGTGACCACTGTGAACTAGATTTTAGGGTAAGGTTTGTTTTAGATCTACCAACTGATATGAATTAGCTTGCATACTCATGTGAGGACTGCTTTTGTGCTACAAACTCTCAGGCAAGATTTTTTTTTTTTTTCTGTCAACTTAACAACATGGTTGTATTATAGATGGGCAGTTTTACTTTCTACTCGACATGGCAAGGTGGGTGTTCATTTATAATTCTTTTTTATACTGCAGGTATAGCCCCTTTGTTCCCAATTTTAAAAGAAGGTATCTATTAGATGATCTTCTTAGACAGACACAGGCTTTGTCTCTTGTTCCCATATTCCATGAGTCAAGGTCAAGGTCAAATACCCTCAAGACAAAAGATAGTTTCACTGCTCGGTCCAATACTTAGAATTCCTACCTTCATTTATATTTTTACTTGAGTATTACTTACTTTCTTGTAAGTAAAGAATAATGAATGATTTTAGAAGACTTTCCTGTGTGGTATTATATTCAGCACTTTTAAGTTAATTTCAAGAGCATCAATCAAGATAGCCTTCCAATTTTCTGAAAGCAAAAGTTCTGCCATCTTATTTTTCACTTTTTTTAAATTTTTTTATTGTTAAATCACAGCTGTGTACATCAGTGAAATCACCTATACCCATTCTAAAGATGCACCATAGATGTGGCCCCACCCATTACCCTCTCTCCACCAAAACCTCCCCCCTCCCTTCCCCTTCCTTGGCCTTTTCTCCATAGTCTTGTGCTATAGTTGGGTTATAGCCTTCATGTGAAAGCTATAATTTAGCTTCATAGTAGGACTGAGTACATTGGATACTTCTTCTTATATTCCTGAGATACTTTGCTAAGAAGAATATGTTCCAGCTCCATCCATGTAAACCTGAAAGAGGTAAAGTCTCCATCTTTCTTTTAGGCTGCATAGTATTCCATGGTGTACATGTACCACAATTTGATAGTCCATTCATGGGTCGATGGGCACTTGGGCTTCTTCCATGACTTAGCAATTATGAAATGGGCTGCAATAAACATTCTGGTACAGATGTCTTTGTTATATTGTGACTTTTGGTCTTCTGGGTATAAACCTAGTAAAGGAATTATAGGAT
>CAUYPK010080949.1:0-51109 GCA_963574355.1 Loris lydekkerianus
TGATAATTGTAAGTGCTCAGTGTTAATGCAAATTGTTAGCACTCAGTATTAATGCAAATTGTCAGCAGTCAGTGTTATCACAAATGGTCAGCAGTCAGTGTTAATGCAAATGGTCAGTGCTCAGTGTTATCACATGGGGGCCCCAAACTGGTAATCTGCCTAGGGCCCCATGGGAACTTAATCCAGCTCTGCAGACAGCTGAGGAGTAGGAAACCCAATTTATATTCTGATTGCTATTCAGTTGTGTATGATGTTGTATTTGTGTGCTGTGTAAGCCCTGGTTCACACTGTTGCAATCTCTGAGCAGTGCAAGTTCAGCCATATGCTTGTACAGCTGAACTCACATTAGATTTGGAAGAAAAAAGGCATACGTGCCTTCTTTTTTCCTGTAGTGGAATCTGATCACATGGATCTTCTCACCCATGAGATCAGATTCCTGTGCGAGTTCACAGATCTCAGTGAGATTTGCACAGGGTGGTGTGAACTGAAAGGTGGTGGAGGAACCGGCTCTGTAATCATGCCTGTTCCCACACCACATCAGTGTGAGTCTGAGGTAAAAGCGGAGTTCCACCATAAGGGCACTGATGAGGCTGAAATGATGTGGACTGGCAAGGCTGCATTGACGGACACTGATCAGAGTGCATTGATGATCAGTGCAGTCTATATGTCTCTGTGTAGGCAAAGTTATTGCTGGTATATTGTTTTTAGAGCGATATATATATATATATATATATATATATTTATTTATTTTACGAATATCAATTTGGAATCCCTAGGAAACAATGCTATCAAGAAAGAGAAAAATTGACGCAGAATGTAGAATATTCAAAGAGCAGTGGACTCATGATCACTTTTTCATTCAGTACAAGGAAAGAGCTGTGTGCTTGATATGCCAGAATATAGTGTCAGTGTTCAAAGAATTCAATTTGTGTCGACATTATCAAACTCAACATAAAGATAAATATGATCGTTTGGTCGGAGAAGTGAGAAAAGATAAATATTAAAACTGAAATACACACTGACAACTCAGCAAAATACTTTTGTGAAGCAGAAACAGCTAAATACTTCATCACTGTGAGCAAGCTTTCAAGTTGCCAAGATAATAGCGTGCACTGGCAGACCATTCATGGAGGGAGAATTTGTTAAAGAATGCCTTCTTTCTGTTGCCAAAGAGATGTGTCCAGAGAAGGCCAATTTATTTAGTACAGTGAGTCTTTCAGGACCCTCAATTACATGAAGGATTGAAGAAATGAGAGACAATTTGCATCAGCATTTGCAAAACTCCACAAAAAATCTCTCCTATTTTTCCTTAGCACTTGACAAAAGTAATGATCGTGATTCTGCACAACTTCTAATTTTTATTTGTGGTACGAATGACTATTTCGAAGTCACAGAAGAGCTTGCTGCACTGCAAAGCATGAAAGGAACAACTACAGGAGAGGATATTTATGAAAAGGTTTGCCAAACTGTGAATAGTTTGGAGCTGGAGTGGGCAAAATTAGCCAGTGTGACAACTGATGGTGCTCCTAGCATGGTGGGGTCTAAGAAAGGAGTAATTGCTCACATTAACGAAGAGATGGACAAACATAACCATTCTCATCCAATAGCCATACACTGCCTCATCCACCAACAAGTGCTGTGTAGTAAATCACTGAAGTGGGACCCTGTTATGAAAACTGTGGTATCTTGTGTTAACTTCATTAGAGGTAATGCACTAAACCACAGACAATTTCAGGAATTTCTGTCTGAGCTAAATGTTGCCTGTGAAGATGTTCCGTACCAACAGAAGTCCATTGGCTGAGTCGAGGCACAATTTTGAAACATTTCTATGACTTACTTCCACAGATTACAGCTTTTCTACTTTCAAAAAACAAAGAAGTATCAGAGCTCAATGATGCAGAATGGAAATGGCACCTTGCCTTTCTGCTAGATGTAACAGAGCTACTCAACAATTTCAATGTGCAACTTCAAGGAAAGGGGAAGCTCATCTGTGATATTCAATCACATGTGAAAGCATTTGAAGTAAAATTAGGCCTCCTCATCAAACAAGTGAAAGAGGAAAATTTCTGCCACCTCCCCACAATTCAAAATCTGTTAGCAGGAAATCTATTGGTTGCATTCCCAAATAAAACATGTGTGGATTCACTGGAAAAGTTGCAAAAGGAGTTCCAATTTAGATTAAAGAGCTTCATCTCCATGAACAGGACATACAGCTTTTCTGTAACCCATTTTCTATTGACATTGAAAATGTGGATACAATTTACCAAATGGAACTGGCTGAACTGAAGAATTGTGACTCTCTGAAAGATGCATTCAAGTCAAGCAGACTTCCTAATTTCTATGCATCTCTCCCTTCTGAGACATATTCTAATCTCAGGAACCATGTACTCAAAATGGCAACCATCTTTGACAGCACTTATGTCTGTGAACAAACTTTTTCCAGAATGAAACATCTGAAATCTCCAACCAGTTCTAGACTAACTGATGCACATTTGCATCACGACTAGCAATGACAAATATGGAACTGAACATTGACTGAACATTGACCATCTCATTAGCCAAAAGCAGGCCAATAGTTCCCATTGAAATATTGGTAAGTTTGTTGATTTAACTTTATTTGTTCTTCATTTTAAATATTGTATTTGTTCCCATTTTAGATTTTTTACTTCAAAATAAGATGTGTGCATTGAAATTTTTTCATAGTTTTATTTTTTTTTAAACTATAGTCCGGCCCTCCAATGGTCTGAGGGACAGTGAACTGGCCCCCTGTTTAAAAAGTTTGAGGACCCCTGCCCTAGAGACACCCTACTAATGAAACTATGTGGTACTATTTTAGAGCTATTTATGCCTGTCACACCAAAAATTATTATTATAAGAAAATAAAAATGCTCCATATGCCTCTTAAGAAACCAAATGGGATGTTCAAATATTTTATTAAAGTCTACATCTGTTGGGTGGCACCTGTGGCTCAAAGTAGTAGGACACCAGCCCCATATGCCAGAGGTGGAGGGTTCAAACCTAGCCCCAGCCAAAAACTGTCCCCCCCCAAAAAAATAAAATAAAATAAAATCTACATCTGGTATAAATATTCTAGTGTAAATGCCCTTACAGTAAAATTATTTTTTTCTTCTCTGTAGATACCTAGTAATGGTATTGCATGGTCAAATGTGAGGTCTACTTTTAGTTCTTTGTGTAGTCTCCATAGTTTTTCCAAAAAGACTGTGTAAGTTTACAATTACACCAATAGCACATCAGTGAACCCTTCCTTTCACACCCACACCAGCATCTGCAGCTTTAGGATTTTGTGATGTGAGCTATTCTCACTGATGTTGGATGATATTCAAGGTGCTTATGATTTTCATTTCTCTTATGATTAGAGATAATGAGCAATTTTTATGTGTTTGTTGTCTATTCATCTATCTTCTTGAGAAAAGGTTCTGTTGATGTCACTTGCCCATTGATTTATGGGATTGTTTCACAATCCCAAAGATGTAGAAATAACCCAAGTGCCTGTCAACCCATGAATGATAATTAAACTGTGGATATGTATGCCACAGAATACTATTCAGCCACAAAAAAATGGAGAGTTTGCTTATTTTGTATTTACCTGGATGGATTTGGAGAACATTCAAAGTATGTTAGTCAAGTATCTCAAGAATGGAAAATAAGCATCCCATGTACTCACTGCTGATCTGAAGATAATAGACCAACAACTACAGGCCCAGGTGGAAGAACAGCACAATTACATTGAAGAAGGGGGGCTCAATTGGTTACCACCTATCGGGTATAACATAGGCGTTTATGGCACAGTTCCTGGGTGAAGGGCTCAGCTATGACTCAGGCTTCAGGCTTTACCCTACAAACACAAATAATGTAACCTAATCATATGTACCCTCATGTTATCCCATAACAAAAAAATACTTTATAAAAATTCTGTATCTGTTAACCTTTTGAGACTTGGTATAAACAAACTAAAAAATTCTCATCATATTTGTGGGTGCTTATCATCACCTTAACCAAAGGGTAATGCTTCTCATTTTGAAAATTTCAGTAATCACATTTATTACGTTATTTTTTAATTTTTTTAACTGTGAAGTAAAATCAGGAAGTATTGTGTATGTAGCAGCAACAAGCGAAATTGACTACTCTTGGCTCCAAATATCATAAAAGTGACTGTTGGTACTTTTTCTTCTTTCACAACTAAAATGCTCAAAAATAAGTTCATCTACTAGGAGAGGATTGTGTTTTCTACTCCAAAAAATCCCATGTTTCAATATGCCATTCACAAATTATAACCTGTGGGACTCAATTTACATAAAAATTTGCCACAGGGTTATTACTGAGATGATACATAACAAAGAAAAGCCCACAACTTCAAAAGCTTTGAAAAATGAGTTTTTCACAAAGGTAGTTTTCAACCATTGTGCAACTCACGAATTTAAGCATCCTATATTTAGTATTAAGAGTGACATATCTTCCCTTTGCTTACAGTATTCTGTTGAGATCTAGTCATGTGACCCCAGAGTAATCCCAAGGAATAATTCTTTTTTTAAATGTGTCTACATGAAAATCTTTGTGATGTTTGGTGACAATGATCTTTCTCTACAATGAAGACAAAAGAAGCAAGTGGCAAGACTTTTTCATGGAGAACCTCAAAACAGTCTTTCAGCAAATGTGTTTTTATAAAATAGTGTGACTAAGAATTATTTCATTTCATTTTTGGCAGCTTGGAGAAATCGTTCTCACATTTCAACATTTCTAAAATCAGAATTCATCTTACCATCATGGGTGGCTGTTGAAGGCATTGTTATTATCCACTTGCATGTACAAAACTTGCAAAAATGGGTATAATAAACTTGAAAGGAAATGTTAGAAATAATAGGTAAGCCATCTTTAAATTATTTTGCATCATTAGTATTTTTGAAGGCATAGAAAATAATGAAATAAGAAAAAATGCAAGCATCAACAACGCTGAGTCAGAAAGTATATCAGAAGAGCTTAACTATCAGAATGAAGATATTTAGACATACTTTAACCAATTAATTTAATTCAGAATATTCTTCTTAATCATCTGAAGAGCAAAATGGAATTTTAAACATCTCAAATTAAGATCAAAAGGGATCTTTTAGCAAGTACAAAATTTGTTAAATGTTATAAAATTTACATTACAGCTCCAGTGGCAGTGCTTATGTTTCCTTCATTCACGGCGAAGGAGGTATCACATTGTTGCAAAATGAATGAAATCTGAGATTTGAAGAAATATGCTATCAAAAATTAATTGTTTTTTTTAAATAATTACTTCTACCTAGAGGTAAAAAATACAATTAAATGAATTGAATTGGCTTCCTTTAAGGTAAGACTTTTGTTTGTTTGTTTGTTTTGTTTTTTCACAGAGAGAGTAATTTATGAATTTGAGTAAGGAATGAACAATATATTCCCAAAAGCCATTTGTGTAGAATTTTTACATGGTATTATATGGTATTCAGTAAATTGTACTTTCATCCTTTTATAATTGTTAATAGTTTTCTTGCAATTTAAAAACAAATTTCAATGTTTTAAAGTAGGCCAGTGAAAATAGCTACTTAGAGTTTTATTATTTAAAGCATGAACTGTAGATGTACTAAATTTTGAAACATAAACTAAAGTGCAAATACAGGCAACTGTATTATTTAAAATGTAGGGTCCATGATGTCACAGAGCCTACATTTTAAATAATACAGATAGCTGAAATCACTAAGGATTTAGTAATATTCATTCCAGTAGACTTTCCTGATGAATAATTACACATATATGCACATACACATATACATAAATATATACATATCCATATACAGTGTTTTGAATATGTATGTGTATATGTGTATATATATATATTTATACTCATATACATATTGATTGATAGGAATAAACTCATCCAAAGCCCCAAGCAAAGCCAAGTGATGTCAAGCATTTGGCAAATATACAGATCAATCAAATATCTCATTTCTCTGGAGACAATGGCAGGACTTGATGCTGAATTTGACAGGTTCTCTGACATTAGCTCTAATAAGACCACATTTCAGTGCAGTCACACTAGGCTAGAAACTGAACTGCTTCTTGTCTGTAGTTCTTGAGGAGGAAATGTGACTCATGCTGTCAGATATTGCCCAGACAAGCAATGAGTGGTTACAGCTTAAGTATGATGTAATTGACAGGTTTTATTCCTATCATAATCTTAAAAATGCTTTTGTTCAAAATATCCCACTCTTTCAAACAAATGAAAACAACTCCCTGGCTCAGCGCCTGTGTCAGCCACATACATCTGAGCTGGTGGGTTAAAATCCAGCCCGGGCCAGCCAAACAACAATGAGTGCAACCAAAAAATAGCTGGGCATTGTGGTGGGGGCCTATAGTCCCAGTTACTTAGGAGGCGGAGGCAGGAGAATTGTTTGAGCCCAGGAGTTGGAGGTTGCTGTGAGCTGTGTTGCCATAGCACTCTACTGAGGGTGATAGCTTGAGGCTCTGTCTCAAAACAAACAAACAAATAAAAAAAACTCTCATTTTTTTTTCTTAATGTGATGGGTTGGTTCTAAGAAAGGAACAAGGCTCATGCATACAATTTCCCTGCTGTCAAAGAGCCTGGGCAATTCTGTATACATACTCTCTCCTCTCCTGTACTGACTTCCACTGCGAAGTAAGGTATATATATTAAACTATGCCCATACCTGCTTGTATGAGCAGTGCTGACAGAAGATACTATTAAGATTTTACATTAATAGAATAGATGTTACAAGGTGTGATTCATAAGAAAACTTGACTTTGATTTTAGCCTTAACTGACATGATTGGAAAGAGGGTAATAAAAAGAGCACTTCAACAGGAAGGAAGTGAAATACAGACATGCAACTATGAAAAAGTATGGTGAGTTATGTGTCCCAGAGGTACCTATGCTAAAAAGCGTTGCTGCTTTAACTTAGGACTGAAAGTCAAAAAATTAGGAAGGCATAAAATTGGGTCAACATAGTGAAGAAAACGATCAAAGCCTTTGGCAGGGAGTTAGACAAGTCAACCTTAAAGTTGTCTATAATATAGAATCAATTGATGTTTTAAAACTGTGACACAATAGGAAATTCTAATTTGAGAATGTGTAAAATTAATTATTTAGTATAAGAGGTAAAACAATAAAAGTGATCATTGGAAAGTCAGTGTTCCAATCTGTCCTTGATAAATGCAAACAGGTAGGCTTGTATATACAGTATCATCAGAACAGGCAGGAAGGAATACATGTAAAAGAAATTTCAGAAGACGGATATGATGTGGTGATTTATTTTCATAATGAGTATATATAGAGAGGTAAAAGTTTAAAAACCTACCTCTGAGTATAATAAACAAGAGCAGAGTTTGAGAACTATTATATAGTTGAAAACCACATTTCACACAGATTTCAATTTGGCCATGACTAAATAGAAATGATCAAGTTATTAGTAATACTAGTGAAGACTCTAATGTGAAATATCCAAAAACAAGAAAGCAATTTAATATTTGCACATTTCTTTCCACTGCATTGTATCCAGGATGTCAAAGCCTTTCCATTGCAATGATTAGATGGCTGGCCAATGGATGAAATACAGAGACTCCTCACTTAAAAAAAAAAAAAATCCGAAGAGTTGAGCTATTTTTCAAGATGTCACAAGAATATGCAAGGTTGTGGCACATTATTTTACTGAATGTCATATCTTGGTCTTATTATTTGCTTGTTCCTCACTCTTACTTTAATGGATCAATCTTCCTAAAATTTACAAAAACTGAGACTTGCTTTTCTTTGACTTAACCACAGCCAAACTTATCTCACTAGATGTGAGATAGAATTGGATAGAATCTCAATTGCTTTGTAATTATACCACTGTTAGTAAAACGAGAAACATATTTTTGTCTTTGGCACGTACACAGAAGTACAAAATTTCTTTCAGGATTAGAAAACTTTTTTCATACCTCTGCCTCTTGAAGGTGAAATTCTTCTTAGTACCCTTTTTATTTGTCTAATTTCTTTTCATTAGTTACTGATCTATTAGATATTTAGTTAAATTATGTTTCAGCAAGGAGTATTTAGTTAAATTATGTTTCAGCAAGAAGAAACTCTTCTAATACTAGACAATGTTGAAGATGGAGTTCGTTGGCAAGTTAAGTATATTTTAAAACAAAACAAATATTATGAAAATTAATTCATGGGGATGGTGATGAATGCACATTCCACTTCTGCACATCATGAATGATATTTGTTGGTGCCCATCCTGCTCCTGGTTCTCCCGGTCAGCCTGAAATAACCAGGTCACACTGTAAAATAAGCAGCTCACAGAAATTATGGCTCATAAAGCTAAAGTATATAAATTCGTCTAATTTCTGAGTGATTGGAGAATTTCCTTCCCACCCTTTTTTGCAGATTTGTTATAGGCTGTACACTCTCTCTTGAATATAATCATTGCTAGTTGACCTCAAGTTTATATCTCCAGCATTGGCTCTTCCTTTTGTCTTTTCATTTTTCTCATTTATGAGGATAAATACAAAAAAATGGAACTAGGAGAAGAGTTAAGAATCTAGCCTGGTATTTTTTTTTTTTTTTTTTGTGGTAGTAATGGAATGCAAATGTCTTTCCTAAAAAGAGTTGTATGTTAACTGAGAGAAAGCAATATGAACTAGGAGCAAAATATTTGCACTAATATGTTGAAAAGGTAGAAAACATAATATATTTTAGAAGCTTAGACACCTCATTGTGTATGGATAGAGATTGAAAACAAAAATCAAAAGCACTCAAAGCGTGGGATAATATAATTCCATTATTCCAATATTCCAATAGTCTATGGGAGTTCATTCCAATTGCAAAACTAGTCTGTGAGTTTGCTATTCAAAGGAAATGGCATTTAATGGTTGGCTTGTTCACTCTACTGACACGCTAAGAGAAAAACCTTTTATTCAATTTTCTATCAGTTTGGGTTAAGGATGCTAAAGTATTTTAGAAGCATTTAAGAAATAATCTTGTTTTCAGAATGAAATAAATTTTAATGACCCTGTTCTCTTTATATAATGATGCTGGCTTCATACATTTTTTTTCCTGTCATTTCCAAATGGTCAGATATGAATATTTTAGGAGTATACTGTGGCTTTTTGGATTTGGCACATACATTTAAAAATATTTTAGCTAGGCCAGGTGGCCCATGCCTATAATCCTTGAGACCAGCCTGAGCAAGAGCAAGACCCCATCTCTAAAAATAGCTGGGCATTGTGGCAGGCATCTCTATTCCCAGCTACTTGGGAGGCTGAGGCAAGATAATTACTTGAACCCAAGAGTTTGAGGTTGTTGTGAGCTATGATAACACAGCACTCTACCAAGGAAAACAAAGTGAGACTCTGTCTCAAAAAAAAATAATAAAAATAAATATTTTAAAAAGCATCCATTATATCTCCAGGTGACTGTCTTCCTAAATTAACAAAATCAATTTGTATGCTTTTAGTCACTCTCTAAAGTCCTGAAACGTGTCAAAATAGATTTTGAGTATTACCTAAGTGCAAGATATCTAGTTAGTCATTTCAACTTTTCCTTTTTATTAAATATTCCTTAGTATTTATGTTTTCTAAGGATTCCTTGGCTATAACAAAAACACAATTTGTAAGCTTCAGTACATAGGAAATGAGAAGTCCCAGGTAATTCAAGATGCTATAAAAATTATCAGATTATTTCCTCTTTCTGTTGTAGTTTTCTTAGCATGCCAGCTATATTACTTCACTATCAAAAAGACGATGACCATAGCTCTACGCAACACATTCTCATACTCCCCGTAGACAGCTTTAGAATATTTCATAAAATTCTGTCTTCCTCACTCACATACAAATTTCTACCAGCATCATAATTCCCAGAAAGAGATAACATGTTTCTTTCAAATTCAATCTCTGTCAAGGAGAATAGAAGTTACATGACTGGATCAACCAACAAAATTAATGCCTTCTGGGAACAAATGAATATTTTGCTTCCTTAAGTATGCAAACTCAGGGAAGTATTTAAACATATGCATTGTGAGTAAATATACAATAATGCATTCTATGAAAACCATAATTATCTATATATACAAGTAAGAAAAGGATAAAAAATATTTTCCATAAGGTTTCATGATGTATAATTATAATAGCTAGAATCAAAATTTATTGATTCAAAAGTCATTTTTAAAGAAATACTTCCCCATCCTTACTCCAAAGATAACAACTATTACTAAATCAACAAAAATTTATTTTTAATAGTCACTAGCTACATTGTGATAGATTGTCGATTTTCAAAAATTACTAAGAAATAACAATTAGCCCTTTGTCTGACAGTCACACATAAAATAGATAATTGATTAATAAATATATGGTAGATAAAATGATAAGCAGCCATCACATTATGGAAGCAGAGACGTAGGACAGCCAGAAAGGCATACAGAGGCTCTAACAGGGGTCAGCGGAGCTGGATAACAGACAAAAATAAGAGAAAATTCTTGTACAAAAGTTAATGTAAATGTCTATGTCTATAAAATTATATACCGGTACCTATGGAAATTCATCACATTTATTTATGTTTGATATTACTTCCAAAATGTAATTTGTCTTTTTATTAAAAATGTCATAATACAAATTATTCATATTATTTATTCAGAAGTAAACAATATAACAGCCAAAAGAATGTGATAAAAATAATCATTTTTCTCAAGCATATAAGCTATTATTTGTAGAGATATTTATGAAAATTATGCATTCATTTTAAGAGTTTTGTTATTTTTCTCCTTCTATAAAGATCAGCTTGTGCTATATCCTTCAGTGTATGTGAGAGAGTAAACCGATTATTGCCACTTTACAGGTTAACACAGGTATTTAGAGGTACTAGGACAATGGAGTATTCAGTAGGGATAAGGAAAGTAGTCAAATTCTGAGATCTGAGCCTCTATGAAATATTCTTACATTAGTAATTTTTATTTATGACTTTAATTCAAACAGTATTAGAGATAATGAGAATTATTAAAACTATGAAGTTCTAAAATATTATTTAACAAGGAAAACATACCAATTATGTAAACAGCAAGTATATTCTTTTGATAGCTGGTGAGAAAAAAATCTGGTTCTATAATTGAAGTTTCAGGAAATGCAGTGAAAATTTAATCAAAGTAAATAAAAATGTACAGGTATAAAATGGAAATTTCATAGATTAATGTTAAAAGTCTGCCTGCCTTTTAAGAATAAAGAAAAACATATCCCTCAAAGAACTGTGTGTCCAAATTATAGTTTAGTCGGGCAAAATTTCCTAACATGGTAGGGCCAAGTAAAATTGAAAAATCTCCAGAAATATCTCAAAGATTTTCGGAGAAGGAGGGAAACAAAAAAGTAAGCCTAGAAAGACATATTAAAATATGAAAAGTTAGTGGATGTTAGCAGTTCATGTTTCAGGGGCTTAGGTAGACACACCATCTTTCATTTATGAGGTGGCCGGCATGATTTCCACATCCTGTTCAACTATTAATTATCACCTAGTTTGAAACTGAAGAAAACAGTAACCATTACTATTTGATTTATACTTTGAAAATAAGCTTATTTATATTATAGCATGGAAAATTATTTTAAACAGGAATGAGTAGATCTTAGTCAAATTAATTTTGTGACTCTCCCTCAGCTTTTTCACCTAAAGAGTTTTGTGAATGTGCTTCCTTTAATTCTGGTTCCCAAACACCTAGAAATCCATAAAAATTTCAACGTTGGTAGGTAGTGATAGATTGTATTACTTTTTCACAGGTAGTGATTCCTCCGTCCTTCCCTGTAGATAGAGCACTCTTTCACACCTCTTTTGACTGGGGAGTTAGCTGTGTAATTAATGGAACTTGAGAGGGGTGACCTACTGTGCATTTGAGTAAGAACTTCAGATGTGATTTGAGTATGAACCTCAGTAAGGGGAATTCATACTTAGTAACCTCTTGCTGATTGAAACTTAACTTTCAAGACAGATTTCTTAGGGTGAGAAAAAATGTTTATCATTCAACATGCATTTGTTAACAAACTTTATACTGATCATTATAAGGTTAATTTGAAATTACGGCTTTGTAATCAATCTTTCTAAGTGATAGTAATATGAGCCAACCCCTATGAGAATAACTCTCTATACGTACGATCACAGCTATTGATAAAAACTGACTATTACACTGGGTGGATAATAATGTCTTCATTTGAATAGTGTCCCAGAAGTTCTCCTAAGATACTTACCAAACCTTCTTGAAGTAAAACCAACACTATCTTCCAACTTCTTTAGTCCTTAAACACTGTATCTGAAGGCTAGTATACTTTACGCAAGACAAGAGGACTCTCTCTAAATGCTTTGCTTTTATAAACAATTATCATGTAATGACTTCCATATCTCATGTCCACTTGGTTGACAGAATTCTCATAAGTACTGTGTGTGTATAAGCAGATACCCACATATGTGTTTATATATGCCTATAACGTATGTACATATGCTATATTGTAAACGACAGGAAAATTTGATACTGAAGCATTGCTATGAATTGAGCTACACTCAAAGGCATAAGGCCTCCTGAGTTGTTTCAAAGAGAGTTTTTGAGAATCACCAAAAGCACTTCAGTCTGAATGAAACAGTACTAGAAACAGAGCCCCATTGGCTGAGAATGTGCAGGGGGCCCTGCAACTATTTCTTCCTTGATTCATCACGTTTTAGTTGTAGTGTCTGGCTGCTTTTCTGCTAATTCGTGTATACAACTCAGTAAGTGAAAGAACTCGTGATTCCTGAGTCAGATCTATTGTTAAGCAGATTTGTATTACTAGGACAGCCTAGGTTGATTTTAGATTTTTATTTGTTTTCTGCTCCATCACACTATTCATGGGGATTACGTGCTGAGAGAATATATTTTGCCATGTGAAATGTGCTCCTAGGTGTAAATTGAATCCAGATTTTTTAAATACACATTCAGTAAAATGCCTCTCATGTAAGGAAGGCACCAGCTGTCAGCTGGAAGAGACACATCCAGGGAAAGCTGAGCCCTCCTGACATACGTGCATATCAGACCCCCCTCCTGCAGACACTAGCTCTGTGAAGACTAGCCCTTCCCCCTCTTCCCTCCCAGCCACACTGGGGCAGCAGCCAGAACCTGTAGCCCCCCACTAGGGTGCTTTTGAGGCCACTCAACCTTCAGGAGGCCAAGCAGGGCTCCCAGTCTGCTCCACATGGCTGGGCCTTGGGCGTTGGCCCTCCCCTTGTATGGATACAGCCTGCCTTCCCAGCCCTGCCTCTGTCCCCTCCCTGATCACAGCGTTGGGCGGAAGCCACTCCAGTCTGTCCTACTGGATCTCAGATCCTCCTGAACTGGATCTCCAAGCAACCGGTGGGCCCAGCCAGGAGGGCGCAGCACCCGAGAGGCCCCCTGGAATCCTCCCGTCCACACACACGACATACTACCCTTGTAGGATGTACATACTTATTTTCCCCTCAGAAATTTAGGCAAAAAGTGTGCATTATACATGGCAGAATAAGGTAGCTGGGATACTTCTCAAAGAAAAATCTATCAAAACCTTAATTAAAATCCTTATCACCGACTACAGATGATCAAAGGAGAAGAACTCCCAAAATGTCCCAGGAGTTTTTCAACCTCTCTGCCACATACAAATTCTTATACAATTTTACTTCTTCACAGGATGACCTTGTACTAGATCATGGCTGTGACTTGCATACTTTGCTTCATCCTGACCTGGATTTATCATCTGTTCCCACCACTACTTTTTAATTTTTTTAACCTCATAAATAAGGGTACACTTTCAGGGTTAGAAAATACTTTGGCCTCCATGTTCTTGTTTTGTCTCAACTTTATCTCTTCTGCAGCTAAAGAGTCAGGGTTATACTTTTCCTGCTCTGCCTTCAGTGTTACTTCCTTTTCCTCATCCAATTTTTTAATTTTTCTTTTACAAGTTTCAACATTTTACAATCAAATTTATCAACACTGGCTGGTTTAAAACCATAGCTCTTAAATGTCAGGACTTATAAAACTTACTGGAGGAGACTTAGCTCAATAAAACGATAGCAATGTTCAATAAATCCTACACAACAATGATAAAAATTCAAAGGAAAATTTTTTTTTACCACAATAACATCAGCGTCTTGTTAGCAGAAAGAGGGTATTGTGTTTTAACATTAATGTTCATTTACATGTGAACTTTGCTCTGGCAAAATATCATTACAGGTTAAATTATTTTCCTTTCACTTTTAGCAAGAACAACAGAACACACTTAATAATGCTTAATTAATTATTCACCTATGCAAGGAAAGATTTTTGGTTTGCCTGGAGTCTGTCCGGAGCCTGCTGGATAGATGCTGAGCCCCAGACGAGCCGTTTGCTAACACTTGATCACTGCCTGTCAGGAAAAGCTAACGAGGGGAGGGACAGAGAGAACACCAGAAAGATAATACTTGACAGCCACACGGTTGTCAAAACATCTGCCATGTATGAAGAAATGTCAAAAGAAAAATGTTTCTTAGCAATCAATTCATGACACAACCTAATTTTATTCATGAGTTATTTTTGGATTTTTTTTTTTTTTAAGCAAAAAATGAGCTCCTTAAATAGCTTAGCAGAGTGGAGGAGAGTAACTCACTTCTAAAATTAGATGAAAAAATATCTTCTTCTATTATTTTTACTTGAAAAAATTATGTTATGCTAACTAGTACTAATATAGTTTGGAAATAATAACAACCCAGGGATATGTTGTACTAGAAATCCTTGGGAATTCTCTTTCTCTGTTCAGTGCCTCTGTTTCCCCTGTTTTTTTTTCTGCCCTCAGAATTCCCTAAAAGTGCTCTTTGGTAGCATTGTATCCTTAGAAACATGTTATAAATCATTTAAAATTTTAAAAAATCCAGTGCATACGCCTGGCCTTCAATTGTCATAATGCTCATTATAGTTCATGGTTATGTGGACTCTCTCTCATTCTTGATTTTCTTTTTTTTATCATCTTTTCTACCTCCTTGTCTCATTCTCCCTCTGTTATTGACTCCTCTTTCTCTTTCCATTTTAGGCATTTCCCAAGGTCCTGTCTGATGCTTTCTCCCCCTCTCCCTCTAGTTCAGTGGTTCTCAACCTTCTTAATGCCTCCTAATGCCAATGACCTTTTAATACAGGTTTTCATATTGTGGTGACCCCCAACCATAAAATTATTTTCATTGCTACTTCATAACTGTAATTTTTCTACTGTTATGAATCGTAATGTAAATATTTGATATGCAGGATGTATTTTCATTGTTTCAAAGGGGTCGCAACCCACAGGTTGAGAACCGCTAATAGTCTATTAGCACAAGCTGCTTCCCAATTTGGACAATTTTCTCTAAGCTGATGATATACAAATACCCTTGTGTTTTTTCCTACTCCAGGAAAATATCAAAATGGAAGATTTCTAGGATGCTGAAGCTGATCTTGTGAGGGTATTTTATCAGGATCTGGGTTTGTCTTCTGAAGTGAATGAAGATTTGTGTTGAATTGTTCCTTCTGAGGGGGGTGTTGATAGACCTGGACCATTTATAAGTTTCCAGGCAGAGCATATATCAATGACATAATTGTTACTGGCTATGCCTACGTATACAGAATGATAGTTCTTTAGATGAGAAAAAGAATTATGGAATCTCCTAATGTGAAAATCTCATTTTAAAAAACATATTTTATCTAAAACTTGATCATTGGTAGTTTATAAGTGTTTTGTATTTTCTTTTATTTTTGTTTTTTGTGTGTGTGTGTGTTGAAAAGATTCTTGCTAATTTAAATAAAATAACTTTCCCAAAGTATATCTTAATGTTCAATGCAGTGAATCAAACTTCTTTAGTCATTTTGATCTTTCCACTGATACTCTTCTTCCTTATCTGTAATTTCAGAATACCATCATGAAATATTTTAAAGATATGTGTTCTCTACCACTATTATATCCATTTTCTCCTTCTGTGATATGCATGTGTGTTGAATTTTCTTTCTTTTTCTCCAGAAGTTAATATTTTGTTTTTAGTCTTATGGTCTGGCATAATAAGCTAGATTATGCTATGGTAATGAAACTGAAAATTTTAGTAGTTTAAAAATCTCTAATCTCTATTGGGTTCTAGAAACTTTAATTTCTTTAATGACTGGCCATATTTTCCGGTATCTTAAATTTAGAATTTGAATTACTTGGTGTGTTCCATAGTAATTTTTTGATGAACATTGTTTTGTCCATATTTTTTTCTTATAGCATTTTTGTAATCATTGGGGACATGCTGGTTTAGTATTATTCATAAGGGATTGAGTTGCAATATTCTGGACCTGTTTATCTAACGTGGTCACCGAAAGTTTAAAAATGAATTATAACAGTCTTCCAGGCTTCACAACAAAAGCAATCCTTGTTTAGGGAAAGAAACTCTGGAAAAATGCACAAAATGTGGAGGTGTAGTGCTCCCCCAACCCCCTTTGGGTCTATAAAAATATTCTACATTGGTAAACTCAGAAAAAAATAAAAATAATATAGTAAAAAATAAAAAAAGAATAAAGTAAGTTATTATAAAGTAAGCCATGAAGTAATTAGGATTTGAATACCCTCTTTATTACTACTAGAACAGGATTTTTGTACCAGTTATATACCTTCAGACCTCTGCTCCATCATCTATGTAAGAAAGTATGTGGGACACAGATCTGAGCCTTATGTTTGACTAGAGATAAAGCATATAAAGACACTAAATAAAATGGTATTCTTGGTTAGCAGTAGATTCTTGGTTAGCAATAGATAGTTGCTATTGTTTATAAGTATGCACAGTCTTATTTTTAATGGGTTTAGTCAGTCAAAATAAAATTTAATGTTATGTTATTTTTACTCTAATAATCTTTTACCCTTCTAGAGCTCTTCTTACCTAATAATTTTTGAAACCCTGTTTTTTAAATTTTTTATATGAGAAACCATATTACTGTGAGTAGATGAGCACATGTAGCCTAAACCCAGGGAGCTCTTGGTAACTTGCCTGAGACCAAGCTGGGTAGGCTTTTAGCTTTTATTTTCCTTGAGTTCTTATCACTCCTTTAGCAAGTCAGAGAATTCAACCAACATCTCTAAGATAATTGAACTCTTGTCTGAGTAGCTCTGTCTAGTGCTTGAGTTTAAATGTTTATTTTTCCAATGTAAGTATGCTCTCATGCCATAGAAAATGAAGGACAGTTCTGACACCAGATCCATAGTGGATCCAGGTACACTCAGTCCCAAACACAACTCTCCTTGGATGAACAGAGAATGCTGTATGTGTAGATGACTGAGCCTTCTACTGGTGAGGCCCACACTGCGTCAAGTCATTATTACTGTGTCCCTGAGGTCACTACATGGCAACTACCTGAATGTGTTGGTTCTTGACTCTCATGGGAGCTAGTATAATTCTGTATGCTATATTAGGTTTGTCTTATTTTACTTTTAGTACATTTAGAAAATATTAAATGACAAAGGTGATGTGAAAGCAAGATCATAATCAATTTTTGTATATCAGTCAGAGTTCTTATATTCTTTTGTAATATTTAATATTATTTGTTATTGTGACTCCTGCACACTTTGTTCTAATTATCTGTTCTAAGGGGGAAAAAAAATTATAGCTCCAGAAATTCCACACAGCTCTCACATAGAATTTATTTTCTGTTTGATATTTGTGGAGATAATTGTCTGAGGTGTTTCTGTATGTATTGTATCAGCTTTTGTTCCAAATAAAAAGAAAAATTCTTAACAAGGATAATAAAAACCACGTATTCCTCCTAACCAATGGCTACCCAGCATCATTTAGTTTTCTCATATGCTGAGGTATGAGGCAACTGCCTGAGTGCTTACAGCATGCTTCAGTGTTTACGGAGGTTTCACTCGCAAAGCATGGAAGACATAACTGACCCAAGTCATTTAAGGAATCTCTGAACCTCTGAAGAATCATTAGCTGACCATAGAGATGAGCAGATGCAGGTGTCCAAACTCTGAGAATCTACACAGAAAGGAAGAGAAAGAGACTGAAGACTTCAGGGATAGAAAGAGGAGACTTCAGCAAAGAGAAACAACAAAAAGAGAAAGGAAGTGGGAGAACAGGGTTCAGAGCGCGACGTTACGCAGAATGTCTACTTTTCTCTCTCTCTGGCATTCACTCAGTATGAAACATGCTTTCTTCACACAGAGATACAGCCCTCTTTAAGGAGTGGCATTTGATTCTGTTAACTACATGCTTAAGAATTTCTCCACTAAATAAATTTTAGTATTCGAATGAAAGCACATTTGAAAGGGAGATTTTTCATTAAAAAACCTAGTATATTATGGTTTCACAATATATATTTTTCATTAAAAAACCCAGTATATTATGGTTTCACAATATAACATACAGGAGCTCCTGCTTTCTGAAAAGAAGTAAACTCCGTAAAATCATCAATTACTTGTCTATAATTTAAAACACAGGGGCAAGAAAAACCTTAAAAATAATAAAATTTAAAGCTGTACATAAATAAGAATGGCATGATTCCAAATGTTTACACTGATTCCGTATTATATTAAAATCAAATATCTTTCATGATCCCTAATATCACAAAACATTTTCCTGACTATTTAACTCAATGTTTAAAAAGATTTATTAAAGCTATCGTGAGACTAAAAATGAATAAATTTATTTGAACTTTAAATATGCTTGATGTCTTAAATCCTGTTCTCACCCTAATTGCTTCCATTATTACTGCTCTTTTCCCATAGATGAACAATTTCAGGAAGTATGCCATTTGTTGGTTATGACTTGGAGATATGGACCAGTTTATGAAGTGCAGAGGTATGGCCCATTACAAAGCACAAAAAGGTGAGGTTATATATTTTATGTCATAAATACATCACAGTACATAGCATTATAGAAGTAGTGAAAGCCCAGAAATACTTTATACTTCACTTTCCTGATCTAGAGTTCCTTCATAATAATTTCACACCACCAACCTCTCCCATGATCCTATTCTTAACAGAAACTAAAACAAGTATATAAAGGCATAAATAAAACATTAACTTCTACATAAATACTGCATGCAACTATTTCCAATCATTTTAAATATTCTGATCATATATTATTTTTCTAAAAAGTGCTTCAGTAACTCTAAAATTCATGACATATTGAGAAAAACACTCTTCTGGAATTTGAAGCATCCTATACAGTTTATCAGACCTGGTTGCAAAAATCTAAAACCCAAATGCTGTAAAATCCAAAATATATTGAGCACTGACATGATGCCACAGGAGGCCAGTTCTACAGCTGATCTCCTGTGATTAATTACAAAATGAGTTTTGTATTTAAACTTGAGTTCCATCTTCTAGATATCTCAAGATATATTTATATATATCAAGATATTATATATCTGTGTGTATATGTATATATATATGTGTACATATATATGGTCCTACAAGTTTATAAACTGGCCCCCATGTGCTTACCTGGGCAACATTGTACAAAAAATTCAGTAAGGTTTCATAACCTTGTCATATCCATATCTCACAGCTGTGTGAGACTTGTGGCTGTGTATTGTTCAGGGGTGTTCATTATTGTTGTGGGGTTTTGTGTGTCATTACAAGAATATCAGAGTTAGAATTATGGCAATGAACAAACATTAAATTTCATGTTAAACTTGGCAAGATTGGAAGTAAAATCACAGACATGTTAATGCACCTTTATGAGACTAATGCCTTGAAGAAAATGGAAGTAAACAAATGGATTAAACATTTTTCTAAGGAAAGAGAAAGTATCACTGATGAAAAGAGATCAGGACATTCAGTAACAAGCAGAACTTATGAAAACCTTGTAAAAATCCATCAAATTCTACATCAAAATAGTTGGCTGATTATGAGAAGCATAGCAGACTAAGTAAATATTGATAGAGAAACAGGAAAATCTTAACCGAAAATCTTGGCACTGGACAGGTGTGTGCAAAATAGTTCTGAAGGAGATACTCCGTGTGTAAAAGTAAAGAAGAGTTGAGGTTTGCTAAGACCTTTTGCAAAGGCAAGATGATGTTTTGGGCCATATTGTCACTGGTGATGAAGCTTGGGTGTACTAACATGACCATGAGACAAAGCATTACAGTGCACAGTGGAAGTCAGGCAGTTCTCTACCACCAAAAAAGTGCCACCAGTCTAAATCAAAAATCTAAACAATGATGCTGATCTTTTATGATATGAGATGGATTATTCATTATAAATGTGTAACAACTGGACAACTAGTTAACCATGTTTACTATTTAGAAGTGCTGAGAATGTTGAGTGGAAAAGCTAGATCGAAATGACCTGAACTTTTTGCTAACAACTGACAGCTCTTGCATCCTAAGAAGGCACCACCTCACACAGCATCATGAGGGTGTTTTTAGCCAGTAACGAATAAGTGTTTTGGAGCATCCGCCCTACTCACCTGATCTGCCCACCAATGACTTTTTTCTTCACATGAAGATAAAGAAAATATTTAAAGGAAAACATTTTGATGATGTTTAGAACATCAAGGGTAATGAGATAACAGCTCTGTCGGCCAATGCAGAAAAGGACTTCCAAAATTGCTTTGAAGGGTGCACTAGGCACTGGTGTTGGAGTACAGCTTCCCAAGGGGAGTACTTTGAAAGTGACTGCAGTGATATTCAGTAATGAGTTATGTAGCACTTTTTCTCAGATGCAGTCATGAATTTAATCATCAGAATTTGTATCCACATACACACACACACACACATATACACAAATCTTTAAAAATCTGTAAAGATCACAAATCCAAAACACTTCTTTTCTAGCTACTTTAGTCTAATCTAACTGTTCACCCATTTTAAACTCATTCTGTAACTCCAGTCACAAATCTTTCTTTATATGACTGGATATCTGGATAGCCTATTTCACTCAGAAATATGGTTTTTAAAATACTAGCCATTATTCCCATCACAGTTCAAATGAAAGTGCCTATGTTAAATTAATCTGAGCAGCCTCAAATATTATCTCCCTTGGACCCTACATAGTATTTTGTTTTTCTTTCATGTTACCTGTAACTATGATAATAGGACATTCATGGTTTGGAAACAAATCTAGATTTTTTTTTCCCTTAAACATTGCAAAATATTGTAAAATAGATAGTAAGTATTCATAAAATTAAACTGTATGCAACTGTAAATGAAAGAAACTATTAATAGCAATTGAACTAGTTTTTTTGTGCAATTATTGCACTGCATTCAGAGAATATAGTCCGTGACTCAGAATCTTTCTTTGCTGTTTAGTAAAGCTCCTTATATTTAATTTCCCCCTCTGGATTGGCAACCTCAAGTGTGTTTTACAGTTGTGTAATCCTGCTACTTTAATGTCAGTAGCTTTCTCTCCCTACAGACTGTGTGGTAGGAGTTATGCATGAGTCTAAATTAAGTTTGTTATTGATAATAAAAACTAGAAGAATTGGTGGATAATTAGCAACAATCAGTTTATCAGGGCTCTAATCCTAGAAAAAGCAATCTTTGGGAAATTAACTAATTTAAAGAAAAGAGTGAATAAAGTAAGTCAATTAATTACAGTAACTTTGGCTCAAAAAACAGAAGAGAAAGCATATCTGAGCTTACCAGTGTGTCTCTCATTAGAATTATCTTCAAGACCAGCTGTGGTGAGCATGTATCTGGCTACTGTGATGGAAAGTATTGGTGGGGACGAAATCTGAAATCAGTATAAAATATTTGAGTAAAATAAAATATTGTGTTAAGAATAATGGACTATTCTCACACAATACAGAAAATAGTAAGCATCAAACTCAGGGCAGACTCTGCACCTTGAAACCCCAGTGAAGTGAGTTTAGTTGGTTACATGCTATGGGTCTGCAGTGATTTCTGAGGCTACAATATCCCAGGCTGCCAAATATAGTTTCTGTGGGTATAAAATATGCAAAAATTATCAGACACAGCTCTGAAAGCACTATCTCCTGTGGCAAAATTTTAGCATCAAGGTAAAGCAGAGCCAGATATGACAGGAAAGGCCAGTTATTTCTAGAGAGATTGAAGAAAGGTAAAAAGGCACAATTATAAGAACTGCTGACAGCAAGTATCAGCACTCTAGTCAGAGAAGTAACTGAAAATAATGGGGAATTTTTTATTAGCAGGCTATAAACCCAAAGAGCTTTGTCCCCTGTTTGTAACCCTGGACTGACCTTGCCTGACAGGGAGGGATGTTTGAAATGAATATATTTTTTGTTTATGTGACAAAAGTATTTATTGACCATTAAAAATAAACAAATAGCTGTTTTAAGTAGGAACATTATTGCCCAAGTTAGACATCATTAGTTCTCATGCTATAACTATTTGAGTCATGATGCAATTTTTAGAGTACTCTAAAATTTACACATAAAAAAACCCTTCTTTATAGCTAAAATGATGAATTTGAGACTCTATTAGTGTATTTCATTGATACAAAGGTCAAAACTTTTATTTGGTAAAGGACCAGATGGCAAACATGTTATACTGTGCAGGCAAGTTTTTGTCAGGACTATTCCATTGTGTCATTTTAGCCATTCGAAATTTAAAATGACATTCTATCATTATAGTGTGAAAGTAACCAAATACAGTGTATAAGTTAATATGTGTAATTGTGTTCTGATAAGCTTATATAAAAAAAATAGAGAAAGCATCAACAAAAGAAAACCAAAAATGACAACAGGTTGGTTTTTGCCTACACGCTAAAGTTTGGGGACCCCTACTGAGTGCATAAGGTAGTCATTTCTAAATTTCTCTTAACATTCTAGGATTATTAGATTCCTTTAACTTAGTAATGTGTAACTTGTTCCAGATAATAAAGAAATGTATAAAATTTGAGTGAGTAGTTGATTCAAATGAATTAGGCCAATGGATGTTCTTATCTAATAGTCTGACAGAAACAAAGTCTATAATTATGTCTTAAGTTATATTTGTGGTGTAGTATTAGAAAATTTCAGATACATCTAATCCTTTTGCAAGACTTTTTCTTCCCTGGCTGGTTCACATTCATCCTCTGAACATGCCTTTTGATTCATGAATGCATCTGTCCTGTTCCCTCTTTCCACTGAACCAATGAACCAGATATATTCCCCACCTACAGTGGGTTTCAGGGCCTTTTCAATGTTTGATTATGAATTTAGAGAGGAAGAATTAGGAGTTGCGTTAAAATAGTAAAATGTAAAAGAACTATTGAGGTAAAAGTGGAGAGGAAGAGACCAAAAAGAAAGTTTGTACCATGGTGGTTGTGAGGGCAAGCATGTAGGTTATATCGTGCTTTTAGATCAACATTTTCAAAAAACTGGTTTCGGAAACCTTTAGCTTCTAGGGAAAAGCACCCACGACATAGGCAGTTGCCCATCTGAGGGAGCATATTCCCTCCTCAAGCCCCTGGGAAAAATTTAGAGAAGCTTCTCAAGAAATTTAAAAGACTTACAATATAGTCCAACAGATTTGATTCCAAGTATATACACAAAAGAATCAAAAAGTGGACTTCAAAGAGATATCCGCACACCCATGTCCATTGCCAAATTGTTTACAATCCAGAAGATATTGAAACAACACCCAAACCCGTCAATGGATTAACAGAAAAGGGGAAAAAATGGTATATATTCACAATGGAATATTAATCAGAATGAAAAACAAGGACATTCTGCCATTTGCAAACATTTCGGTAAACCTAGGATTAAGATAGTCCATTCAGAAAAGGACAAACTAGTACATAATTCCACTTCCATGAGATATCTGAAAATAATTAAACAGAAGCATAAATTAGAGGAATAATTATGAGGAGCCTGTGGTAGGGGAAATGGAGAATTGCTTTTCTCTGGGCATAAGATTTCTGTGCAACTTGAATCAATTTCAGGTATCTGTGTACAAGTGATACCTATAGTTAACAATATGGTAGTGTGTACTTTAAAATATCCTCTTAAAAAACCACAACTGAAAATCAAAAACAAAACAAACTAACTAGTACAGGGGCATTTTGGCATTTTTTAGTGCAAATGTATATGCATATATCCAGACTCAACAAAGTGTATATGTTAAATGTATGTAATTTTTTCAATATCAATTTTATATTAACAATATTATTTAAAAAGTGTACAATAAAATAGTGAAAGGACTGTCCATGAAAATAAAATGTTAGAATTTTATTTGCAGATATCTAGCCTTCATTTCTTCCTATTAGTTTGGTCTGGTTTGCAATAGCTCTTTTTAACATACAGTTCTATGAATTCTTATGTTTCACTCATGGCTCATGAAATTACTTCTGTGTGTTTGGTTTGCACATTTGTTAATTTATGCTTGTATATTTTTCAGAGAGTACATTCATCCATGTTTTACCTCTACTCTGGATCTACCACATTTCCAGTCCCCATTTTCTTTTGTTTTTTGTTTTTTTACTTTTGCATTTTGGAAATTGGTACAGAAAAGTGATGTGATTTTCCATAGTATATACATCACAATATACTATTCCTCAATATTTTTAATCTTATTATCTGTTCTTTGTTATCTTTTTATCTTTTATTTATTTATTTATATTTATTTAGTTTTTTATTGTTAGTGAGACAGACTCTCACTTTGTGGCCCTTGGTAGAGTGCTGTGACATCATAGCTCACAGCAAACTTCTACTCTTGGGCTCAAAAGATACTCTTGCCACAGCCTCCCAAGGAGTTGGGACTACAGGTGCCACCACAACACCCTTTTTTTGTAGAGATGAGGTCTCTCTCTGGCTCAGGCTGGTCTCCAACTCCTGAGCTGAGGGCAATTCACCTTCCCCAGCCTCTCAGAGTGCTAGGATTACAGACGTGAGCCATTGCGCCCGGCCTATCTTGTTATCATTTTGTGAAAGTTATTGTTTTGGGGTGCATTTATATTTATCTACCATGACATGAGTCCAAACATTTTTAAATTATTTTAGCTATATAAAGAATTTTAATATCTGTAAATGTAAGGCTCCTCTCCAAATATCATTTTATTGTGTGTCAGCCACTAAGGGAATTTAATTCATCAATCAGGATCTTTTGTGGTATTTCTCATAAGAATAAAATGTCGCTAGTATAAAGAAGATCATAATTATGTAACAGTTTCAACCATTATATAAAAGTCATTATTTTTAGTAAATAAAAATGATAAAAACAATAAAAAGACAAAGAACAGATTGTAAAGCAAGTCTATCTGGAACCCATTTTCTAGCCACACTAGGGTTGATGGATTGTCTTTGGACCTCACAGTGTGCACATTTTACGTTAGTCTTCTAACTAGATCTTTTTCAGATCACACATGTGCATGTACAATGTAAGCTATGAGCTGTGACCGAGGCTGCTTGGACTGTTACTCAACGATTTGCACTTGTCCGAAGGTCACATCAAAAAACCAAGGACATGTGGTTTGAAGAGAAGAAAAGAGAAGTCTATTAATTTGCTGGTAAATAAAGATGTTGGGAGACTCCTGTCTTAACAACACCAACAGCCTACCTCTGAGCAGATACAGAGCTTTTAAAGGGTTGGTTTTCAGCGTCAGGCTAATACTATCCAGCTGTAATTCATGGTTCTGATTCCTCCTTCTTCTGCTAAGACAATCTCATGACCTCCCCTTGGACAATTCCCTTGAGCCATCTCCTGTGCTCCAAAGAAAAGAGGACGCTCTGGCACGGACAACTAGCACAAGGCAGGGATGCAGGTTTTAATTCCCAAAGAGAGTTGGGGAGGTTTTAGAGAGACAGAAAATATTTTTTACCCTTTTTCAAGTTAGTTCTCTTGTTGCAGGACAATACAAGAGAGGAATGGTTGGTTACAAGGGGCTCGAGGTGGAGGGAATGGAGATTTCTCTTTCTATGGGCAAAGATTTCTGTGATGTACCGTACATACTCGAGTATATATGGTAACTTAAAAAGTTTCCACACATACTTTCATTATAAGCTTTAATCTAATTATAAATTCCTTCTGAATCTTATTTGAGCACAACACAATTATCCCAACAAAAATTTAAAATGCCACCTTTATTAAAACAGGAAAAATAACATCATGTTATACATAAACTTTTTCTACATAGCTCCTTTATGAGCTATACATGAATAATATTTTTCTGTTCAATTTAAGGAAAAGTACAAGAGTTGTTATGGTAGAATTTCATAAGTAATAGATGTCCCAAGTATAATGTAATCAATTAGACATGAATATCTAGTATCCATTTTGGGGTGCATTTATATTTATCATGACATGAGTCCAAACATTTTTAAATTATTTTAGCTATATAAAGACTTTTAATATTCATAAATGTAAGGCTCCTCTTCAAATATCATCTTATTTTGTGTCAGCCACTAGCTCTTTGAACAAAATTTATAATAATTTCCTCAATAAGGCAAAAATATATATTTTGTTAGTGAGTTCATTGCTTTATATCATATTTTGAGATAATCAACATATTATATTTGAATTATTTACAAATTCTCTCAAGGAACATTCTGAATCTCCCCGTTCATTTAGAATATATATTTTTACCTATAATTATATTATTATTATCATTATTATTATTTTTTTTTTAGACAAGGTCTCAAGCTATTTCCCTGGGTAGAGTGCCATGGCATCACAGCTCACAGTAACCTCAAACTCCTGGGTTTAAGTGATTCTCTTGCCTCAGCCTCCCAAGTAGGTGCCCACCAAGTCCAGCTATTGTTTTTGTTGCAGTTGCATTGTTGTTCTTAGCTGGCCGGGGCCAGGTCAAGCCTGCCATCCTCAGTGTATGTGGCCAGCATCCTGCCAAATGAGCTCCGGGTGCTGCCTCAGATTTTTATTATTTTTAAAGGTAAGTTTTGTGAAATGTTCATTAATAGTTATTTTAAGTTGGATGAAATTGATTCTTTTTCTATTATTTATGTATTTGATTTGATAAAATCTCTAACTATATTATACATAAAATGATATAATACAGGCCACATCTGAATTAATTGCTTTTTAAAATAGTTTCTAGGTTATTTTATTCATTTTTCATCAACAATGAAAAGCACATGTTATACTCAATTATGATAGGAATGTTGCATATGTGTAAAAAAATCTAAGCAGTTGACTAGGAAATCATATATTATTCATTAGTGACTAGAAAATCATTACAAAGCAATAATGAAGATAGACATAACTTTAAAACATTCCTTGAAATACTCTTCCCATATCAAAAGAGTCTATATAAGTTTTTTCTTATATACATGTTGTATACAAGTGTTTTCAACACAGTCCCTTCTTTTAAGCAAACATACATACTTGGCTTTATTCAGAATAAGATAAAAATGGGAAGGATGTTACTAGGAATTCCTGAATAAAACATATCAGCTATGAGATGGTTTCAGAGGTTAAAGTCATTTGTTTTTAATAAAGACCAGCTAACTAAGATAATTATTTTCCTCAAACAATATTTTAAAATCAAAAGAATAATGGGTCCAGTTCAAAGGTATGGGTTATATAGACTTATCAATTTTTCACTTAATAAATACATGCACTAATTAAAGGAAAGCATCACATTTAATACAGTTCTGCATCTCTAACCTAATGTAATGCCAGGCCCATATCTTTTCAACAGTATTCGAAAGAATTGATAATTTGTTCCTCACTATTTTTATTTCTTCTATTTTATAGTATTTGACTGAGATAATTTATCTTTAAGATTGTTTAGAGTCATAAGACACCATTTCCATCTTGAAAAATTATGTTTGATGATGTTGTAATTTGGGAGTTTTTGAGAGTTTTAAGAGTTCACAGAACGGCTACTTTATAGAAATTTTAGAGCAGATGAAGTTTATATTCTAATTTCTGTCAACTAAAAAATAATGACAAGTTTATCTTTAAAATTGCACACCAAAAAAAATTAAAAAAAAATAAAATTACACAGCAATCTAATAACAAAAGCTAAAATTTATTTAACAACCATTTTGCATTTTGTAGGAGGAACTATGACAAGACTTCCAAATATGTTATTTAGTTTTATTAGGCTCACTTTATAAACAAGAAACATGATATTCAGCAAAATAAAAGAGAAAATAAAACTTGCCAGTTGCCCCGCAGCTAGATAGAGACAGGAATGAATTTGAACTTAACCCTGGCTCATGCCCTTCCCCGTGATATAGTCCCTCTGCAGTGCCTCATCGCTAGTTATCTCCATAAGGCTGTGATAAAACCACACTGCCATGCAGAAGCCTTAGGAATATAGAGATGACCATCTAGTCTCCATTTTTGTGTGCATTTACATTTATCTATCATGAATATTATATTGATGTTTTTAATGGTATGTGTCAAAACAATGATTTTTTAATGGCATGTGACCATTCTCTACACTTTTTGGTATAGTGTATATACCCATCTTGTTATTTTTCAATTTTCCACAGCAGAAAGGCAGAGAGGCATGAAGGGGTGAGCTTCACCAAATAAAAGTCCTGTGTTGCATTTGTTAAACCTGATATAATTAGATGTCAAAGTTATTTTATGGCTCTATTCAAAACGTGTTTTGTACTTCAGAAAGACCGAGTGACTTCAGCTGAGTAGAATTTATCTTACACTTTTTAGCTATAAATGAATATTTTTATAAACAGGTTCTCTTCCTTTACACCAGGATTTTGAAAGATTATTGTCTGGAATTTTTCCAACTTGTTCATCTTAGCGTGAGAACTAAAAAGTTGTTTGCATGTACATTATCAAATACGTGCAAATAAATTGAAAGAAGCTTTATTTCTCCTAACAAAGGCAGCAGCATAACTTCAACAACCTGGATATAATGAACAACTGAACAACTTATTATAACCGACTAGACCTAAACTAGGCCATTGCACAAAGTCCATTTACTACCATTTAGGATGCTCTTCTACATTTTTATAAACACCTGTCTATGGAAAAATAGACTGTTTTATGTGCAAGTTGGGAATTGCAGAGATAACTGCAAAGTGAGTGCACAAAGGTCAAGCCCAGCATTAGTTTTCCTAGTCAAAGAGATTCTTTAATAACTAAATCTCCTAGTGCTTGTTTCTCAGCACCAGCAGAGTGGTTGCCCTATGAGGGTTTCTAATTTCCTTATACTTCAGCCTCTGCTGATAACTCTGCATATTCTTAGGACACAATCTCCTAAGTATTATTTTGTTGCTAACTTACAAGTTTAGAATTTTCTTTAGAGTTTCTCAAAATTGAAAACGCCTATGTTTGATCCTGTGCCCCTGGTTAAAAAAAAAAAAAAAAAAAAAAAAAAAAAAATTCTGGGTGGTGACTCTCCAGCATAAATATGAAAATAAAAAGTACACCCCTTATTAAGAACTAATACATTACATATGCAATTACCTTGACATTAGATGAGTCTGTGTCTAGAGATCTTAAAAAGCATATAAGCTTGGCCTGATTTGGTTGTGTTGAGTCAACACCATCCCTGTGAGGTTAAAAGTAAGAGTAATCTCACATACATATGTGGTAGCAAATAAGTAACAGTGTATTGCCTAAGCAGCCTATTTCCACCATCTCCAAAACAGATGGAACATCCTTGTCTGAATGTTCTATACACACAGAATCTAAATATGTCAATAGCATATACTAGAGTCATAGAATAATTATATGAATTTCACAGCTTTTCCCCCAAAGCTGTGGTTGCAGTGCAAGATGAAATAATTGTCCTAAAGAATATTTGCTGATCCTATGTATTTTTCTCTTTTTCTACAGCCCACCCTGCTGCTATCCTTTTTCTGCTGCTCTTTTCTGCATCAGACAAGTTATAGGGAATAAAATTCTAGTGAAAGAGAACATGAGAGAGGAAACTTGAGACTTAAATTCTGACATGAATGTCTAACTAAACTCTCCTTCCTAGTCTAGAACCCAAAGTGTGGACATCAGACCTCCCATAAAAATCAGAATCTATCAAAGCTACAAAGAGAGTGGCAAATAAGTGAATATTTAAATTTGAATTGCTGTACTTCCTTTGGTTTCTTCCCTTTCCAGCTGGTCAGAAGGGTCTCTGATGGCTGGAGCTCAAGCAGCCATTTTGGAACATGAGTTGTAGCCTTGCTACTGAATTTGAGGATGGTAGAGCACTGATGCGGATGAACTCTGGCTTTCAGATGATTTGTGCAAACTTTTCTTACGATTATTATGTTCTTTTGTAAACATAAAACAGAAATACAGTTTAATCTTATTAAAATCATATTATTAATATTAATATTTGGAGTTTCTACTGGCCAAATATAACATTAACTCATATAGAACACATTCAAACAGTAGGTAAAGGAAAACATATTTTTGAAGCATATTTATCATGTCTTAACATGGATCACAGTGGCCTCATATGACATGCTGATCGTGTCAACCAGTGGCCCAGCACAGGACAGTAACAGAAAAACCCAATGTCCATGACACTGGAGGAACAGCAGGGCAAACCAATCTCAGCACATTCTCCTCCCAGAAACACTCCATGATGCCAGAGAAGCTTCTTTTCTAGATGGGGAAGGGGATTGGAAACATAATTTGCAAAATAAGTACTAACAAGCTAACTCAATTCTGATATTAATAGTGCATGTCATAGGATGGTACATTTCTTTATGAAATGCAACACACTGCCAAATTAATACCCAAACCCTACATCTTGGCTTTGATACCCACAAAGTAGAGCCTGGAGCAAACATTTATTTTGGGAAGGAGAATCACTGGGAAGTAAAAGTGAGAGAAAAAAAACAGAGTGAGCATTACCAACTTTTACATATGTACACTTTAAAGTCAATGAGAATTTTGATTTAGTTCATCAGCCTAAAATCATTCACATTTATCACAAATGGAAACAGAGAGGTAGAAGCCTGGGAGACATTTTCTAGTGGGGAAAAAGATTAAGATGAACACAAAGTACGTGTTACCTGCTATGGGGGTTACATTTCAGTTTCTTTGCTCTTTAGAGAGTGCTGTGGTTTGAATATATGTCCCCTCCAAAATGATTGCTGAAGTTCACTACTCCGTGTGGCAGTACTGAGAGGCAGGAAATTTTAAAAGTGGTGGAATCATGAGGGCTCTGCTCTCATGCAGGGAGATTAATCCCTTCATGGATTAATGAATCAACGGTTAATTGGTTATCCCAGAAATGGGACTGGTGCTTTTTAAAAAGATGAGAGACCTGAGCTAACATCTCCACTCCCCACCCCATCATGCGATACTTTGAGCTGCTTCGGGACTCTGCAGAGTATCCGTAAACTAGAAGGCCCTTCCCACGAGCAGCCCCTAGACCTTGGACTTCTCAGCATTGGTACTGGTAAGAAATAAATTACTTTTGTTTATAAATTACTCAGTTTCAGTTGTTCTGTGATAAACAACAGAAAAAAAAAAAACATGAAGAGTGTAAAAAGAAGGTTTTGTTTATAGACTATATAAATAAAATAGTGATAGTAAGATCTAATTTTATTAGTGTGTCAAATTAATATTTTCAAAAATGGATAAGTTCAATTAAAATCTTAAATGCCAAAGTGCACAAAGAATCTAATGCTCTGTTTATACATGAGGATAAGCCCTTTCCTTACCTGAAACAAACAACTAAACTAAGCATACAAATTTAAATAAAGGATATATTGAATGTACAACTATTACCATCTTGTGAAACTATTTAACTTTAATATGGAAACCTAACTTTCATAGACATGAAGAAGAATTGTGGAGAAATGTCCATGTAATATTTTGGTTTACTAATCCAGAAGCAGTATAGACAGAGACAGTCTCTAGAATGACTGTTTAAGTTCACCATCAGCTTGGAAAAATGTATGTTATGGAGCCAAAATCAAATTTAGTAACAGAAATTTAAAAAATTTGAAATAAGCAATCCATTTTACATCACACAGTTTGTAAACTATGATCTGTACCCATTTAATGTAGGGACTGCATCTGAGTTTGCTAAGATTTTAGGCCAAGAAATTTCTGCATAATGAGCCTCTTAGAACTCACGGAATGAAGTCAGCTTAGTTTGACAGATGGTTATGTTGTAGTTGGAAATGGTTTGCTGAGATGAATCTGTAATTCCAAAGCACTGCTTGCTTGCCAACTTCTAAAGGAGAGCAGAGAGCTTTCTTGTGAAAGGTAACCTCACATATTTTTGAACACTAGATAGATTTCCAGCAAAAAGGAAGGTTGTAAATGTAACCAGTTACCACTATTAATATTATGAAAATGCTCAGAAAGCATGGTCGAGAATGATATTTTAAAATGTCAGTATAAGACTTGAATGGCTTCAGAGAAGACAAAATAACAAAAACAACAAGAAAACTGCACTGATAAACGTAACATTTTGGCAAAGGGATTCCATCTAGTCCCAGATGCAACCATGGTCTTGGTCAGGATGATCAAGGTGAGAATATGCCAATGAGCAGAGCTGAGGAAGGAGGTCTTAAATAAAATTAAAGTGGTAGACTATCATAAATAAGAGATGAAAGGTTTTTTCTTTGTCTGATGGATTTTTGCTGGTTTGTTTTCATTAACACGATTCCCTGTCAAACGAAAGAGAAATTTTCTACGTGAGCCAGGGCAAAGCCCTGTGGGAGCAATGGCGGGCACCTGATTCCCGGAAGCTGAATCCTCAAATGAACGGTCTAAAGATAATGACCTCGGAGGCCATTTGAACTCAAAACCAACTAATCTTCTGTGTCTTTGGCTGAATGTCTGTGTTATTAAAAAAAAAAAAAAAAAAAAAGGTTTTGGCAACAATAGACATCTTTGAATATTCAGTATACATTTCTTGCATTTGTACTAGAATGTGGGTTAAAGTGTGCTGGAATTTATAAGTCCTGGAAAGAGCCATGCAGAACCGGCCATGTCAGGTAGTGGCCCTCTTGACTCCAGCTTTCAATTTTACTATAATCATTTCCTATCCACCAAAGTTCTAAAATTTAGTATATGGGTCTTTTAGCTTCCTGTTGCTTCTATAAAATATCGTTTCACATTAGTAGCTTCAAACAGCACAAAAATATTATGTTACAATTCTGGAAATGAGAAGTCTGAGGCAGGTTGTCAGGACTGCACTTTTTTTGAAGACCTGAGGGGAGAATTCCCTTGCCTTGCTGCATCTAGAGGACATCTGTGTCATCTGCATTTTTTGACTTATGGCTCTTTATTCCATATTCAAAGACAACAGGATAGCATTTTAACACACACACACACAAAATCATCTTATCTGCCTTTATATATCACCTCTGCCTTCCTTTCTTCTCTCTGGTTATGACACTCCCTCTTCTGTTTTATAAGGACTCTCGTGATCATATTGGGCCCACCTTGATAATCCAGAACAAGATTCTCATCTCAATATCTTTAATAACTTACGTCTGTAAAGCTCATTTTCCACATAAGGTAACAGATTAACTGATTAGAATTTGATGTTCTTGGGGGAACGCATTGTTCTGTCTGTAACAATGGGATACAAATTTGGCTTTGATTTCAGTAACTTAAGTAGGAAAGTATGGACAATGAAATCACTGGTTCCAGCCTAAGTCTTGATGGCAGGCTATGTGGATGACTAGCACAGTAGTTAAAGCTGTCCAGAGATATTCTCAGTCATTTTTAAAGACTCTCTTGCAGGACATGTTCATCAGGCTTGTGCAAAGTTGGCACTAAGGAAAAACATAACAGAATCTGGATAATCACTATTTCCTGGTGTGGTGCACAGAATAATACTGCTCCACCCAAAGTGGTCTCTGTCACAATGCCTAGAACCTGTGAATATTCTGGGTTACATGGAAAAGTAGAGCTAAGTTTCATATTGAATCAAGGCCATTAATCAAGTGGGTGAAGATAGGGACATTATCTGGGATAACTTGGCAGACCTAGTGTAATCAGAAGGGATCTAAAGTGGAAGAAGCAGGCAGGAGAGGAGAGTGTGTGAAGGCGATTTGATGTGAGAAATACTTGGCACACAATTACTATCTTTGAGGTTCAGAAGGAGCAGTCAAGGAATAGAATAGAATTCTCAAAGAAAGATAAGTCAAGGAGATGGCTTCTTCCCCAGAGTCTTCAAGAAGAAATATGGCCCTGTTGGGATCATCATTTTGTAGATTGGACTTTTGATCTTTTGAACTATATATAATACGTTTGTATTTTTTAAGCTACAATTTTTATTATAATAATAAATTGTCACTGTAGGAATGAAAGGTAATACAGATTTTCTTACTGGGAGTGGAGTATTACTGTTATAAAACCCTTGAAGTGTGGAAATGACTTTGAAACTGGCAATGGACAGGGGCTTAAAGAATTCTGAGGATGACAAAATAAAATTCCTAGCTTGCTTTGATTAGGCTGCTACTTGCTTTTTTTTTTTTTTTTGCAGTTTTAGCCAGGGCCGGGCTTGAACCCACAAACCCTGGTATATGGGGCCAGCGCCCTACTCCTTGAGCCACAGGCACCACCCAATTAAGGATTAGGCTGTTACTTGAAATGTAAATGTTAATCCCTCTGCTACACAGTGATAGAAAACAACTGCACTCCTTAACATACAACAACTGATGTGATTTAGAGCTCATCTGGAGAGAATGCTATTAGAAGAAAGAGTTCTAAAAGGAAACACTGTATGGGACCATTTTTTAAATTTCTTAGAGAGCTATTTAGTGTTCATGATATTAAATACCGTGTAATTGGGCTTTGTACATGGGCAAAGTGAGCATTCCATGGCAGGCACGACATTTACAAGATAGCCTTGCTACTGAATGAAATTGTCAATATAATTTTTTGATAACTTTACCTAGAAATAAGGTTATCAACAGGTACACAAACTTTTTTCATTGAGGTTTAACTCCGGGTATAGAAAATTGCATATTATAAAAATTTTCTAGGAATAACTCAAGAAATCTCAGTCATCAAAATATTTAAACTCAAATATTATTTATTTTTTATCTAGCAAAACAATGCATGCCAGAGGGTTTGTACTCTATGTCAATTAAACTTTAACTACATACATACTGAAAATATCCCCATACACATGGAACAAATAAGGATGAGGCTGAAACCTACAAATAAGAAATAAACAGCCATGCCTGCAAATGAAAATTAAAATATTATGATATTTTCATCTTGTTTAAAGAGGTCTCTGTCTTCTCAAAAATTTGCCTTGGTTTTATTTTTTGGTTATATTTTATGTTTATAATAATTTATTTTACTTTTTATATAGTCAAATTAGGAATCTGATTTAATTTTTATTTGCTAAATTCATGCTCAGATCAGCTCAGCAAGAGCATTTATTATGAAGTCTCCTATTTCTGATTGAAAAAAGCATGCTTGTCTAAAATGTGTGATTTATCTAATGCTGATGTTCTGTGAGGTTATGGTCAAAGGACAAAAACAAGATCTAGTTAGGAACAAGCTTTTGACAGCACTGAAGCCCAGCTATTGGTTCTTGGATGTCAGGTGTTACTTTCCCCTTTTTCCCCTTCATATTTAAAAGTAATTATGAGTTGGGATAACATTGCTAGACTTATAATTCCCTGAGAACTTTGAGACCTTGACTCTACTGGATGCTATGTATTATTTGATATTCCAAAATAAAAGTGAGATGGCAATGAGGGTTCACATTTGTTTGGATATAAATACTAATAAATATAATAGCATCCATAAGATGATTTTATTTTATAGACAGGTTGAGTGTCCTGTGAGTAGGTTGAAATATCTATAGTACTATGCTGCTTCTGGAAGAACTTTCCATCCCTTGTATTACAGCATTGATTCCTGAATTAGCACTGATCAACCATGCCTAATATTGTTCTAATAGAAAGCTCAAAATGTTCCTGGTAGTGTAACGGCACTTAGTTCCTGATTTTTGGTCACTGGCATCTTTTTAAGCAGGTGAAAAAAGAAGCCCTGCTATTTTCTGCCAATAATTGTATCATTTTCACACCCAAAGAATTTTAATGACATTTGACAAACTTTTTTTTTATCCACTGAACTTAAAATAAAAGGCAACTCCTCAAAAACTAGGAGAATCATTAAAAGCCAATTACAAACCCAGCAGGACCATATTTCATAGGTTATTTAATGGTTAAAGGTTAGGATTTGGAGAGCTATTTTTCCACAACATTTTAATTAAAAAAAAAATTCCATTCTAATTTCAAATCTAAATTTCAGCAAAAATAGGTATAAACTTAATATGTTTAATATGATTTGTCAAGGGAGTCACAGATATGGTAAGTGTTTACCCACATTTCACAAGTAATAAATGCTTCGTTTTTAGATCTAAAACCTAACAATTTTATTTTTTGTAGCCTTGCATTTTCAATGTCTTATTCCAAACTAACAAATGCTTTTGTCTTGGTAGACACTATTGAGGGTGCACTGATACACCTGATATGAGGGAGTTTATCACTCTGCATAGGGAAAGCAATTTTCAGAAAATGAAATCTCATACCTTAAGAAAAGTAATGATGTACATCTAAAATGTACAAATAAATGTGTAATACACACAAATATATCTATTCCCATAGAGATGCATGAAAAAAATAGAATGCTAGTGGATGAACCATCATTTCAAAGCTGTTTCTACCAGGACATTTTATATTGTAAGTGAAAAGAATACTTTGTCATGAAACTTAATCTGTGATGAAATTTAAAAATATATATATAATTTTAAAACTCTCCAGCATACTGCAAGATTTTTCCCCCCAGTATCAATTTTATTTACGGTCAAAAATGTATCTACGTGACATTATTGGCAAGTAATTAGTTATAAAGTTGTAAGTGTGTGATTGAGTAAGGAAGTTACATTTGGTTCTTAGCTCACAAATTTATGGCATGTGAAAATGTGGGTAAATCATTTACCTTATCTATGACTCCCTGAGTGTAGTCATTCTAATGTAAAACCCAGGCTATTGGCATCTGCATTACATGGGATTGCAAATTTACCTGCTCCACTATTGCCTTACTGAATTAGTCTCTGAAGTACAGCAATTGGTATTCTGGAAGGGATTCCAATGCCGAATCACTTGTGTAGTGAATTCTTTTATCTTCTGCCCAAATCCCCAATTCACTGTATGTACATTCAAACTCCTAGTTTTTGAGACTATTAACTGATGACAATACTAAGCTGTAAAATTTACCAGGATTTTCCCTGAGCTGCAGCCTGGCCCAGAAGGAGGCTCAAACTACAATTAAAAGATGGAGAAAAGCAATAGATGATAGTTTTGTCTGCCACCTTGCTGGTAAGAATTCTTAATTTGAAATTGGTGATTAAAACATGAATTAATAATTTTGACTAGAAACTTTTAATTCTTGAAGTACAAGGCTTGCCACTTGATATGAATAGACGAACATTTATTATTTTTCTACATAGCTAGTGTTAAAGGTGAAGTAAAGTTGCTTAAGGGGTTATAAATGTTTTTTTTTCACAGTATGTGCCAGTAGTTGTATAAGATACTTTCTGGTCTTTGCAGAGGTAGATGCTGGCAAATTCATGGGCTTTTAAAGACATTCTTTGGAGATTTTCATGCTGTCCTTCTTCCCCACTACAATTTCTGTGATATAACTAATGGACTTTTCACCCAATCTTCACATTGCTCTGACCACCTGCACACAGACTCCCAAATCTTTTCCTTGTGATTCTCTTGGGGTTCATTTTAAAATATTCCTGAGCTGACTTTCTATTTTTTATACCCCATCAGCTGTGTGCTCAAGCCCTCTGAATATGCCTGCTGAACCCAAAACAACTTTCCCATCATTGTCTAAGATCATGATATTCTGCCATATTTTCCAACAGAAAGGTGATGCATGTGTGTGTGTGTGTGTGTGTGTGTGTATAAATGTGTGTGTGTATATTATATAAATATATGTAAAATGTATATATATATATTATATATACTTTTTTTTTTTTTTTTTTTTAGATAGAGTTTCACTTTGTCACCCTTGGTAAAAGAACTGTGGTATGACAGCTCACAGCAACCTAAAACTCTTGGGTTCAAACAATTCTTTTGCCTTAGCCTTCCAAGCAGCTTCAAGTATAGGGATCCACAACACCTGGCTATTTTTAGAGACATGGTCTTGCTCTGGTTCAGGCTAGTCTCAAACTAGTGAACTTAGGCAACACACCTGCCTCAGTATCCCAGAGTGCTGGGATTACAGGTGTGAGCCACCACACAAGGCCCTGCAATCTATCTATATTCACATCACTGTAGGAACCAAATACTCTCTCCAGAATTCATCTTCCTATATCTTTTGTAGACCATATTTATTTCCTTTGTGTGGTTTTGAACCTGCTGACTGATGACCAATAGCTTACATTTTTAAATGATAATGTATTAATGATGACTCTTCATAATGTAATATTATATAATACACACGTATATATATTTTTATATAATTATATAAATATATATAATTATATATATATATATATATATATATCTGAATGCACTATTTACTCTTCAATCTTCATTTATTCTTATTTTTGACCATATATTACTGTAGTGATTGGTGCACTTGAGACATGAACTATTCTTGTCCATGCTTTCCATTTGTTAAATTTTTTATTTTTAAAAAATTCAAGATGTGGATGTTCACAAGCATTTTTAGCTATGTTTTTTCATTATTCTCTTTTGAAAATCACAGTTCACATTAGAATCTCAATGAATCTCTTTGCTCCTTTAGCCTTTACTATATCAGCAGATGAGATATTTAAGCTTTTATCTGGTCTACTAGACATTGTAGGCAGTTGCTTTAAAAATCTTACGTAGATCAAAAAGAAAAAATTATGAAGAGGTTTTTATTTATTTTTTGTGAGGAGGAAAATCAGAATATTTTTCTTAAAGTGACATTTTTGTAGTGAGTTTCTATAAGAGAAAATAAGCAGCATTAACATTTCATTGTTACTATTTAAAGGAGTTTCATTGATCACAAGAAGTTGGATCTTGATAAACTTCAATAATTTTGCAGAATCAACAGGTGGAATTTGATTTCTTTTAAAATATTTTTAGAACAAAAATATGTTGAGAAGTATTAAAGAAAAAATGTTGAAGAATGTCTCAGTTAAATAATTCAACAACCTGTATATTTGGAAAATTGGTTCATAAAAATTCACTCACAACAAATTCTTTGTATAACAATATTTCTCAAGAAAGATAATATTTTATAATATCCAAATGCTGTTTGTGTATAGTAAAATAAGCCTCTATAGACATTTTTATATTTTCTTTTTAAATAGTTATTATGTCAATAAATTAATATAAAGTTAGACAAAGATATATTAAAATGCCAGATATAAAATTGATTATTTTAGCATTTAATTTACCTATTATGAGTTTAAATACTTCGTTGATACTCTTATAACAAATTTTGATATTTATATATATTTCCAAAGTGTTTTTCACTATTTTAAGATATCCTTTTTATTTACTGGTGTTACATAACTTTATTTTTAATTTTCTTTAACTACTCTTATTTTTTTCTTTTCTCTGAATGCTGGGGGTTTACGGCAGTGGTCTGGCTAGTGGATCACACCAGGAGTCCAGCTCAAGGAGGTCACAAGCTCACAGTCCACAGTGTCCTTCTAGCTTTGGCCTTTGGAAAGGCAATTTTAGCAGGTCCCCACTGGGACATACCACTGAATTTGTCTCTCTCTCTCTTTTTTCTTTCTATATTTGGTGGAAGTAATGTCTGACTATTTCCCAGACTGTTAAGAAACTTTTGGCATGATGGGGCCTTCCCAACATGTGTTTGAAAGCTCTGGATTTGTGGATGTGGCCAGAGCACCCTGCCAAACACCATTTCTTCTGTTAATTCCTTTCTGTCCTTCTTCTCTCCTTTTCTCCAGTTTTTTCTTTAACTCCCTTTATTTTTTTGTTTTATTTAATTCTATTCTTCTTTTTCTCTTCTTTCTCCCTGCTCACTCTTTACATTTCTATTCCTTTGGCCTTGTGTCAAGAGGCCACCTCAACACCTAAGCTCTGAAATAATGTAATCTAAAGAGAAGGAGGTAGTGAGAAGAAAAAGTGGTGGAAGGAAGTGAATGACAAGAAAATACACAACAGAAAAAATTCTAGCAACATGAAAAACCCAAACAGAGCAACTGCTACCCCCCAAGAGACAATGAGGGGGCTATTGCAGAAGACTTCACATATAAAGAAATAATGCAAATGACAAAAAGAGAAAGAACTCTAAGTATGGATGGTAAAGTCAACAAAGGGAATTGATGAGAAAGTGGAAAAACAGAACAAAAAATGAATGAAATATATGAAAAATATAGAAAGGATATGGTAGGGCTCAAGGAAACGAAGCAGTCAATAAGGGAACTTAAATATGCAGTATAAAAAATAAATAATAGATTAGACCATGGAGAAGAAAGAATCTCAGAGGTAGAGGATAAAGTTCATGAGCTAACCAAAGTAGTTAAAGGGGCAGAAAAGAAAAGAGAGAAAGCGGAACATTTGCTCACAGTTCATGGGGCTTCGTGAAGTATTCAAACGTACAAATTACAGGGATCCCTGAAGGGGATGAAGAATATCCCATTTGGATGGAAGCCCTACTGAAGGATATTATAAATAAAAATTTCAAAATTTTCAGTAAAATTCTGAAACACTCCTTTTAGAGTGATATCAAATGCCAGATCATCTCAGCACAACCAAAGCATCTCTAAGACATATTGTAATGAAACTTTCCAAAATAAAGATGAAAGTGAAAATCCTGGCAAGCAGCCAGGAGTAAGCACTAACTGACCTACAGGGACAAATCCAGCGGGGTGACAGTGGAATTTCAGCTGAAACTTCCCAGGCAAGAAAAAAATAGTCATCTATTTTAAACCTTCTTAATCAAAAAAATTTTCAGCCCAGAATTCTGTATACTGCTAAACTAAACTTCAAAATCAATGGAGATTTCAAATCTTTTACTGATAGGCAAACATTGAGGAAATTTGCCACAATAAGATCAACTCTATAGAAATACTTAGACCTTTTCTCCATGCTGACCATCACAATGGACAAACAGCAAAGTAAACTCCAAGAAACTAAAGGGAAAAATCTAGTTTTCATGGTGGCACAAAGGATAAAACTAACCAATGGACTTCCACAAAATAAGATGAATAGAACTCCACCACACTTACCAATTCTTTCAGTAAATGTTACTGGCTAGAATTCAATACTAAAGATGTATAGGCTGATCAGTTGGATAGAAAAGCACAAGCCATACATATTTTTTTCTCTAGGAAGCACACCTAACCTTAAAGTACAAATGTAGACTCAAGATAAAGGGTTGGAAAACAGTATTTTAGGCAAAGGGAAATCAGAAGAAAGGAGGAGTCACAATCTTATTTTCAGATATAAGTGGATTTAAAGCAACTAAATTTTGAAAAAGATGTTCACTTCATACTGGTTGAGGTCACAATACAAAAGAGGACATTTTAATTCTAAATATTTATCCACCCAACTTAAATGTTCCCACATTAGTGAAATATACCTTGATTGATTTGAGCAATTTGATATCCTATGACATCATAATAGCTAGGGACTTTAACACCCCTCTGACAGAACTAGACAGATCTCTAAACAGAAACTAATTAAATATTCAAGGGACTTAAATGTGATCCATGGTCTCTTGCTCTTTGCTGATGATACATCTTATACTTAGAAAATCCCACAGACTCAACTTCAAAACTCCTATAGTGATCAATAAATACAGTACCATCTGTGGATATAAAATCAATGTCCACAAATCAGTAGCCTTTGTATATGTCAACAACAGCCAAATGGAGAAATTAATCAAAGACACAATTTCCTTCACAGGAGCTTCAAAGTAAATGAAATACCTAGGAATATACCTAACAAAAGAGGTGAAGGACCTCTAGAGAGTATTAAGAAAGCCTAAGAAAAGAAATATCAGAAGACATTAACAAATGAAAGAATATACCATTATTATCTCATTGCTCTGTTTTATTTGACTATGACTAAATATACACAACATAAAACTTAGTACTTTCACCATTTATAATTGCACAGTTCAGTAGTATTATATGCATGGGACTCAAATTGTTGTCAGCTATTACTAACCATCTTCAAATCTTTTTCATCTTCTGCAATTGAAATTTTGTACCAATTAAACCCTACCTCCTCAATATTTCTCCATCCAGTCCCTGGAAACATTTCATTTTCTGGCTTTATGAGTTTAAAGAATAGAAGGTATCTCATAAGTGTGTAAGCATACAATATATGTCCTTTGGTAACTGGCTTGTTTCAATTAGCATAATTTATTCAAGGTTTATCAAAGTTGCAGTACATGCCAAAATTTGCTTCTTTTCTAACACTTATTAAAAAATCCATTGTATGTATGCATCATGTTTTTTTTTATTTATTTATGTTTTGATGGACTCTTGGATTGCTTTGACTTTAAACTATTAGAAATAGTGCAGCTAGCCTGGTGCAGTGGTTCACTCCTGTAATCCTAGCATTTTGTGAGGCAGAAGCAGGTGGATTATCTGAGCTCACAGGATCAAGACCAGCCTGAGCCAAAGCGAGACCATGTCTCTAAAAATAGCTGGACGTTGTGGAGGGGCCTGTAGTCCCAGCTACTTGGGAGGCTGAGCCAAGAGAACTGCTAGAGCCCAAGAGTTTGAAGTTGCTGTGACGCCACAACACTCTAGGAAGGGCAACAGAGAGAAACTCTCAATAAATGCCCTCCATTGAAACTAAGTGTAAATTTTGGTGCCTTGTAACACAAATTCACAAAGATGGATGGGGAAAAATACTTATTTTAGCTTAAAAGTACTTCATCTGTTCTCAATATATCTAGGCCTTGATCCATATAAAGCTCGTTATTGTTCAAATACACAAGCTTTTTTTGTTATTCACCCAGTCTCACTATGCTGCCCTTGGTAGAGAGCCATGGCATCACAGTTCACAGCAACCTCTAACTCTTGGGCTTAAGCGATTCTCTTACCTTAACCTCCCAAGTAGCTGGGACCCGCCACAATGCCTCATTATTTTTTTGGTTGCAGTTGTCATTACTGTTTAGCAGGCCTGGATGTGCTCGAATCACGAGCCTCAATGTATGTGGCAGGCACCCTGCTCAGTGAACCACAGGCACCGAGCCTCTCCCAGTTCTTTTGATAGTTACAGGTGCCAATAATTCTCTCTCCATTGTTTTATCTTAACCCGAAAAGGGAATCTGACTTGTTCATTGAATATAAAAGCAGCTTCTTACATACTGGTATCTATAATTTATATCAAGAATGAATAAAAGTAACAATTCCACATTAACTCCGGTACATGACACAAAAATAAATAATTTCAAATCTATATGAGGCATTTTGATGAACTTATATATCAAATGATTAATTCTAGTTTCAGAGTTTTTTCTACTGTCACTCTAGATAAAACCCTATAAAACTAAATAAAGTCAGAATATCAGGATATTATATTTTTGTATGAAACTATGCAAGACTCAGACTATCAGGCAAACTGCTGAGCCAGTACTTCTTCTTCATATCTCTAATCAACTGCAGATTCTATTTTATGAGTTTTACTATAATTCAAATCCAACACCAAATCCTAATTGAAAAGAGCTTGCAGCCTGGGTTTTAGCCTCCTCTAGACAATATGACATATTCCCAAAACCATAATGTACAATTTGCTATAAATTGTAGTTTACTCAAGGGAGACTTAAAATGATGATGGATGGAAAAATTAGTTAGGATAAGTTACACATGACTTTGCAAGTAATTTCTACTCCACATTGAGATGTCATTAAATGGAGTCACATATCCTAAATCAAATCTGGCAAGAAAAATCTTCAGAAACTAAAAAACATCCTTTGTTTTGAAAGCCTATTTTGAAATTTCAATAAGAATAGATGCAAAATACCTTCATGAAAATCCTGGACTTTCAAAAGTTATTTTGACTTTGGATGTTTTCTGTGAAAATACCCTGTATCCACTCTGTAAAAAAAAAAAAAATGCAGAAGGTATTGACTCATAACAACTTGTTTTTTAAGGGTAAATGAAATTTAATTGCACAACTCATTTGATTTTAATAAAATACACCTGAGGACTCAAAACTGGGAATGCACTAACATTAACTCTTATGGTAAATAAATCTGGATTAGACAGTGTGGGAACAGGCAACATGGCTTTAGGGGTCTCTGTTGCCTGTTTCACATGCCAGGCACATGGTAGAAATGATTAACCAATACAAATTTTATTAATAACTATCAAGAAGACATTTTTACAAATATTGAATTCTTATAATCACTGAATAAGCATGGTTTAAAAATTATATGCCCAGAGAAGAAAGAAGACATATGTAGGAAGGTAGGAAATTACGTTATATTATGTATCAATTTTGGTCACAGCTAGGATTCTAGTTAACTTCATCTGCTTCCTCAGCATCTGCTCTTTCCATTATAGTTCCACATTCTCAGCAGTATTCACTTCTTTCTCCATTTAATGCTCTGTGAAACACTATTTAAAATGCTTTTAGGAAACTCTCTGGGAGTTCTTCTAAAACTTTCTGGGAGTTCTTCTAAAACTTTCCAGTTGTTTTAGGAAATGTGAGTGTGTGTCTTTAAGTGACTTGATAGGGTACACAATTTTTTTTTTTTTTTTTTTTTTTTTTTTTAGTATACAGACCCTACTCCTGGGTAGAGTTTTGTGTCATCATGATAGCTCACAGCAACCTCAAACTCTTGGGCTCAAGTGATCCTCTTATCTCAGCCTCCCAAGTAGCTGAGATTACTGGTGCCTGCCACCACTTCTGGCTAGTTTTTCTATTTTTAACAGAGATGAGATCTCAGTCTTGCTCAGGCTGGTCTCAAACTTCTGAGCTCAAGCAATCTATCCACCTTGGCCTCCCAGAGTGCTAGGATTACAGGTGTGAGCCACCATGCCTATCAAATTATACAATTTTTATATTTATTTTCTTCTACAATTATCTCAAATTAATAAATTCGTATTTATGTTTCTGTCTCCATCTTTAGTGCCAACTATATACACAAGCTTTTTATAGTCCTATCTCTTTGTTTCTCTGTGCCCTGTTAATATATTAATACAAGTATCATGTATTTTGGTCTGAAAGCATTGCTTGCATACGTCAGTAAGTTTTAATCATGTAGTTTGGAATTCAAGTATACTTGAGAATTATGTGTGCATTGGACATGTGTATGTCTGTCTACCTATCTCTCTCTCTCTGTGTATCTATCTATCTATCTATCTATATATAGATAGATATATATATGTAAAATATATATATAGATAAATATATGTATAATATATATATAGATAAATATATGTATATTTATATAAATATATATATAGATATATATATGTAAAATGGTGAAAATGGGTCAGTTTTGGAGCTCTGAAGCAGCAAAACAGAACTCTCGTGGTATTACTTTCAATAAAATCCAATAAGTTTCTGAAGAAGATAATTATTGGATATATGTCAATGGATGTATGGCTTCCACAAAGTACAAAATTTCCTACATTAATTATTACTCATGCTTTTCATGAAAAATGACTTTCCATGAGGCAAAATGAAATTAGAAAATTTAGAATAATTTCAACAATGCATAAATATGTGAGGTTGGTTTAGTGTCCACATGACTTGCACCAGTTTTGTGATAGAAAGGGATTAGATGTGGAGGAAAGACATAGGCTACAAGAAACTAGAAAAATAAGTTAAATATTTCAATTTTAACTGATGAAGTCAATAAAAATATCAATGTGATAATATTTGAGAGAGTATGAGGATTTAAGTATTAATAATAAAGAGTTCACTTTCAGCAAGTATAGAATGGACATTAAGATCATCGATTGTTACTACTTACTGTTATATAACCAACTGTCACAAAACAAAAACATTTTATTATATATTACACATATTTGTGGGCAAAGGATTCAGGTAGGAATTGTCAGAGTGATTCTTTAGCTAAAAAATTGTATGTTCTAAAACAATATCACTTAACTACCAAGTACTTTGACGGGTTTGGCTAGAAGTTTAGACCTTTCTAGGTACATTTTCTTATTATGTCATCCTAGGAATTTACCTTGTAGTGTCACCATCAAGTTACTTGAATTTACATGGTTTCTCACAAGTGCAGAATGGAGTTTTCTAGAGACTCAGACTGTAGCTTCAATTCTCAATGTGACTTAGCCTTGGAAGGCCTGGAATTCCCTACAATCATATGTGACTGCTTAAGCAAAGCACTATGACAGCATAAAATAATGGATAAGAGAATTAAACTTCATCTCTCAGTGATAATTATGAAATAATTTGTGGCCAGAATCCACCACAATGACCATGAAGTTGTGATTAATGAATACTACATAATTTATTTGACCAATATAAATGTAAGAAGACTCATGTCAATGTCCATCAATTACAAAAATTGTTTGACTTGAATTCGTTTCCTGCAGTCCAACTGTCCAGCAAATATATGGAGATAACCAGCCAATAGAGAGAATAAATACGAACAGTAAATACAGAGAAAAATGCAATCACCTTTTATGATAAACAGAAAACATGATTATTCTGGGGTGCTCTCAGGGTAAGAATATACTCAGGGACTTATCATTGGAAAAGAAGGACTCCACAAACATAGCAATGGGAGTGACATAGTGCTTTTTTTAAGTTCAAGGCAACTGTGGGAAACACAGTAACACACATGCATTAAAACACACAAACACCCTGATGAGAGACCTTGAAAGCACAAGACAGAATCAAACGAAAGCATGTTCATATCAGCACAGAATATTTTTTACATAGGTAAGAGATATTAGAGTTGGAAGAAACAGAAATTTTTATTAGAAGAGACTGATTTATCAAAGTTTCTACATTTTTTTCAATTACTAGCTGTTTATCAAATATTTAGCATAAAAATCATTTATTCCATTTATTCATTTTTATGATCACCATTGAAAATGATATCTATTCCCTATCCTCATTTTTCCACATCCTCTGATATCAATATCAAAATATTTCCATGATTTAATTGGTTATAATTGACAGAAAATGCACTACTGATCAGTCTTATCGGATCATACCTAAATCATTCTCTACCCTCAACATCACCACATCAATTTCCCTACAACACATATTCTTCTCAACAAATAAAGTTTTACCACCGTTACCAAGGTGGCTTATCTACAAATGTGTTGTGTTTCTTTTTGGTTATTTTACTTATAATCAACACTATGAAAAAAAGAGTAATGGTGAATTAATTGTTTGCAATGCACATATTTTATATGCCATATAAAAACTCAGTTTTATAGAGAGAAACAAGCAGTTTAATGCTCAGAATTCAGTAACTATTAAAACATTAACCTGATGCATATATTCAGACAGTATGTATCACACTTAAACACGAAGACATTTGTTTTATAAGTTATTCTATAATTTAAATGAGAAACTTATGAACAATGTTTCATAAAAGTAATTTTCATACAGAACCTCTTACTTGGTTATGTTTCCTCTTCCAAGGTGAAGTACTCAAAGGTAAAATACTTAAAAATATGCTTTCAAAAACATTTCAGAGCCAAAATAATTCAGTAGAAAAGAATGAAATAGCTGAAAACATTTAACAATATTAAAATTGGTAATGTTAGAAATCAATCTTTAAGTTTATCATTTATTGCTTTATTACTAAGCAATTTAATTTTTATTTTTTCCTTTTGAAAATGAAAATTTTCTTATGGATGAATGATGATTAGGAGCCATCTGAGTTAGAGGCAGAGAGAGAAAACAAAATAAAAAATAATGGTACACAAGAAAATTCTACTATAGCATATGACTATAATTTGATAATAATTAGTGTTTATACTAATAATTTATCTTGTTACATAATCTAATTATTAAATTATGTATTATTAAAAGGCACAATTAAATACTAATGAGAACTTATTTTCCTATAAATATCATCAAAATTTGTTCCTTTTTTATATGGCAATGTTTAACTTTTACATTACATATTATTGATCTGATTATATGCTCTTATTGAAAAAGTAGTGGATATGATTTGTATTATATATAATTGGTAAACAGGAGTAAAATTAGCTTAACTATAAGTATTTTTATTATAGTCCATTTACTCTCTGAAATTTTAGTTTGGAAATCATTGTGTATGAATGGTTCTATAACAATCTGAGTAAGCACAAGGTTGTAATCATGGCTCCCATTTTATGCCTTTGAGATCAATCCAGTTATCAATCCAGTTTTGTGATTTTTTCATAAGACTTTAAGATAAGAAACTTTTCAATATTTTACATATATATATATATATTATATATATATAAAGAGAGATCTATTGTTATTAATGCAGTTTTGTGATTTTTTTCATAAGACTTTAAGAGAAGAAACTTTTCAATATATATATCAAGACTTGGGAAACAGTACAAGAGTATTAAAAGCAGTAATCCAGTACAGATGAGCAATATCAATATTACCTGCCACTATTTGTTTACCAGAGTAAGTCCCTGATGGTTTTTATTAATTTGTAAAATAGGAACAATACCCATTCTACAGGTTCACTATAAATTAATATGTCACATAAAATAGTTATATATTAATACCTATAATATGAGAGAAGCTTGATAACAATTATTCTGTAACTATAATTATTTGACAGATATTAATATTGATACAAGTTGGTCACTTTGGTGATATTCTTAATAGTCTATATACTTTGTAGGTATTTGTTCATTAATCTCATAATTAGTTTCTAAGTAATATAATTGTCCACATATTACAGATGGTTGATGTTTATTTGTAAGAGATATGTTCCATGACATAATTTATAATGTAAGAAATTTATTACCAAATTTGTCTTGCTTATTACTTAAGATTTGTGCTGATGTATTCTCCATTTCACTAAAGCAATGTAAAATGCCCTGTGACAACATAGTGCTAACACTATGTGTGGGCTCTAATAGCCTGGCTTAAAAATAATAAGCCACTATCCTGGGTCAAGGTTAAAGATACAATTGGCATTTTAAAGGAACTATCTTTCAGATTCTAATTAGGTTAAGCTTGCAGGAGCTATTATCAGATTTTGTACTTAAAAGATAAACCTTGTTATATAAACTGGAAATATAAATGACCTCAAAGGGACAAAGTAATGAAGCATTTCAAAAATTTTATCTTTGTCACAGCTTGATCTCTTCTTTGAAGTCGCTTCAAAGATGGGGTGCTATAATCTGAAATTACCCAAAGATGGGATGCTATAATCTGAAATTGTTATCCCAAAGATGGGATGCTATTATCTGAAATTATTATCCCAAAGATGGGATGCTATTATCTGAAGCTGTATCAGAAGGCTATCTTTATGTACAATATTAATTTCATAACATTAAAATATTCTGTTTCAAAAGAACTCTAACCAAAAAATTAATATTGAAAAAGGCTTATACAAGAGAGTATACAATATATAAGTATGAACAGAGTATATGTGGGTTTCTACAAAAGTTTTGAGACATGTAAAAATTAAGAAACGTAAAATCCATGAAGATGAAAACAAATGAAGCCCTCCCAGCCCTCATTTATCTCAAATGATAAGCTGAGAAGGTTGAAACTTGGTCTGGTGAATCAAAAAGGACACTACCAACCGTGTTTCTTGGAAGTAAAATAATGGAGCATAACATTGTCTCAAAAGTGAGTAACTTATATATTATGAATATAATTGTATGTTTGGCAATTTATCAAAGTTATAATTTCATTATATAAAAGTTAGGAATGGCATCTCAATTTATTAATATTATGATAAAATCTGTTTTATAAACACAGCAAAAAAGTTTTTTTGTTTTTTTTGGCCGGGGCTAGTTTTGAACCCACCACCTCCAGCATATGGGGCCTGAATCATACTCCTTTGAGCCATAGGCACCACCCAACAAAAAAGTTTTATACAAATACTTAAAAATACTCTTCAAGAGTTCAGACAACGTCCAGGTGCAGTGGCTCATGCCTATAATCCTAGCACTTTGAGAGGTCAAAATAGGAGAATTGCTTGAGGACAAAAATTCAAGACTTACCTGAGCAAAAGTGACGCACTGTCTCTATCAAAAAAAAAAAAAAAAAATGGAGCTTTTATAGAAATTGCATTAAAATTATATATTGCTTTGGGTTGTATAGACATTTTAATAATGTTGGTTCTTCCCAGCCATGAGCATGGTATGTTTTTCCATTTGTTAATATCTTCAGCTACTTCTTTTCTTAAAGTTTCATAGTTCTCTTTATAGAGATCTTTCACATCCTTTGTTAGATAAACTCCCAAATATTTCATCTTCTTTGACACTACTGTGAAAGGAATAGAGTCCTTGACTGTTTTTTCAATTTGGCTATTGTTGGTATATATAAAGGCTACAGATTTATGGGTGTTGATTTTGTAGCCTGAGACATTTCTATATTCCTTGATCACTTCTAAAAGTTTTGTACTAGAATCCCTAGTGTTTTCCAGATATACAATCATGTCATCTGCAAAGAGTGAAAGTTTGATCTCTTCTGACCCTATGTGGATACCCTTGATCGCCTTTTCTTCTCTAACTACAATGGCTAAAACTTCCATTACAATGTTAAAGAGCAATGGAGACAATGGGAAACCTTGCCTGGTTCCTGATCTGAGTTGAAATGATTTCAATTTAACTCCATTCAATATGATATTGGCTGTGGGTTTGCTGTAGATGGCCTCTATTAGTTTAAGAAATGTTCCTTCTATACCAATTTTCTTAAGTGTTCTGATCATGAAGGGATGCTGGATATTATCAAAAGTTTTTTCTGCATCAATTGAGAGAATCATTCTTCTTAACAAAGTATCTCAAGAATGGAAGAATCTCAGCCCTACTATGAAGCTAATTTATAGCTTTCACATGTAGGCTATAACCCAACTATAGCACAAGAATATGGGGAAAGAGCCAAAAGAGGGGAAGGGAGGGGGGAAGTCAAGATGGAGGGAGGGTAATGGGTGAGGTCACACCTACGGTGCATCTTAGAATGGGTTAGGTGAAACTTTCTAAATGCAGAATGTCTACAAATGTCTACATATAATAACTAAGAAAATGCCATGAAGGCTACATTGAACAGTTTGATGAGAATATTTCAGATTGTATATGAAACCAGCACATTGTACCCCTTGATTGCACAAATGTACACAGCTATG
>CAUYPK010080953.1:0-12924 GCA_963574355.1 Loris lydekkerianus
GTTTACATGGATGGAGCTGGAACATATTCTTCTTAGCAAAGTATCTCAGGAATGGAAGAAAAAGTATCCAATGTACTCAGCCCTACTATGAAGCTAAATTATAGTTTTCACATGAAGGCTATAACCCAACTATAGCACAAGTCTATGGGGAAAAGGCCAAGGAAGGGGAAGGGAGGGGGGAGGTTTTGGTGGAGGGAGGGTAATGGGTGGGGCCATATCTATGGTGCATCCTAGAATGGATACAGGCGATTGCACTAGTGTACACAGCGGATTTAACAATTAAAAAAAAAAAAAGTAAGATGACTTGTTGACTTGAAGAATTGCAAACACAGCAGTTAATGCACCCACTGAACTCATAACAATAATGTAACCATTGTAGTTAAAATTAATATGTATTTCCGAGGCAGTCATTGAATTGAGGCAGTATATACTGCTATGAACTTTTTAACCTTATAATTGAAGTAAGGGCATATATTTTAAAATTTCTCAGGGTAATAACGAAGAAGGAGAGAAAGAAAAAGAGGATCAGGAGGAAAACAGGAAGAAGGAGGAGGAGGAGAAGTAGTTGGAAACTTTCAGAGGAGAAGTAGTTGGAAACCTTCAGAACCTTCCAGAATATATGGCTCCAAGGGATTTAGACCTTGTGTAGCTTTGTATGTAATGTTAGTTTATAAAACAAAATTTGATTTTATATCAGGTTATATAACCAATATACTCCTTTTTAGTTTGATTTCTTATTTTGAATGTTTGACATATATAATACATTCATAGAAATGTGTGTATAAGATATGAAGCACAAAAAAAGGTCTGAGAACCTACACATGTACCAAGTGCTGAAATATTATATTCACTTGACACTTTGCTCATTCGGTATTCTAAGTCCCTGCTACACCCCATCCAGAAGTATCACCATTCTGAATTTTCAACTTGTTTATTTGCCTTCGGATTTGTAGTTTCATCACATGTTTATTTTAAAATATATTGTTAAGTTTTAATTAGCTTTCATTTTTAAAATAGTACCATATGATATTTCATGGGTTTATTTTTCACTCATTTACTTGTTGCTCACTAACTTTCATTAGTCTACCTTTTATCTCCTTATTTAGTTCAAAGTTTGTAAATTTATATTTTTTTTCTAAAATTTTATCTTCAAAGTTCTTGGGAGTCCAACTCTGTGGTTGCTTCCCCCAACCCATACGTACACACACATTTTCACTGAGAGAGAGGAGAATGGTGATATTTCCCTGAGTTCACTATTTAGCAATGTGTATTTTGTGTAAACATAAGGCCTACTTTAATGATGTTTCCTTCCAGAGAGAATGTTCATTTTTTTTTTTTTTTTTTTTATCTAGGATCAAGGGTGTGTTGGCATATGGGGTCCTCCCTGGCCCATGGTCTTGCCTTTCAACTGCAGTACTAATATTTACTGTTGCTCATCCTCCATCCCACAGAGATGCAGTGATTCCTGTATGCCCCGAAAGCTTAGTGATATTTTTGGCCACTCATAGTTTCCTACAGAGGTCTTCAAGCCCCTGAAATACATGAGATTTATATTTTATGGCGAATTTTGTTTTTTACTATAAGTAAGCATGTAAAATATCTCATCTGGAAATGCTCTAGAAGCAAGTACTATAGACTGCTTATGGTATTTTCATCTGGTTATTTTTTATTACACATATGTAAACTGCAAATTATTTTTTTAAGCAATTAAGCATTTTCATATAAAAAAAGAACAATGGATAGGAAATCATTGAATTTTAAAGAATTTTCTTTTCTTTCACACTTACTGACATTCATTTCAAAATTTATTATAAAACTTTATATCAATTAAATAAATCATATAGACCATTTAAAAACAATCATAAATATTTCCTCATATTATTGAGTTTCTCTGTGCTTATATAGCCATTTTTGTGAGGGAAGGATATTTAGGAGTCAAAGAATACCTTCCTATTTTTGATATTCCTTTGTCTCATTACATAACTTGCTCAGCAGGAGATAATCAGCCTTTTATTGGTGGTGTCACCTGAATTTGAATTAATAATGCATAACATGTATCTTAGTTTACACTGGAAGCATCCAATTCTCAATATTATGGCACACTATGTTCCTCTACCTGTTTCTTTTATTCAAAGTATTTGAAAGTCAAATTATTAGGTCATTAATAGGAAATTTCCAATTTCAAATAAAAAGTTTCATTTATTCTATTCCTTGTAAGAAGCAGTGCAATTAACAATTAAAAAAAAAAAAGTGCCTCAACTGTTGACATAGTCTTCTATCTTAACGGTAGCTTGTGTCTGCCAACAGTGAAGATGCCTAGAGAACACGTGGTGATGAAATCGCAAAAGGCATTTTCTACACCTTGTTGAGAATTGAATATTTTTCCTTGTAAGAAGTGGTCCAAATCCTGGAAAAAGTGGTTGTCAGGCAGTGCAAGATCTGGTGAATGCAGTGGATGGCAGAGTTTCCAAGCCCAGCTTCTGTATTTTGAGCAACATTTGTGTGACATGTGATCAAGCATAGTCTTGCAAAAGAATTGGACTGTCTCCGCTGCTTAATCTCAAGCATCCTCATCAGGTCATCCATTTGGTTGGAGTAACATCTGCTTTTATCAACTGGCCAGTTCTCACTCATCTGTAGTGGTTGTTACCAGCACTGGACTGCCAAACAAAACCATGAGCTTTTTTGATGAATATTTGGTTTTGGACTGTTTTTGGCACTGCATCTTTATTCAGCCACTCTGCCAAACCCTTGAAATTATCAAAAAGAATCCATTTTTCATCACACTTAACAATACGGTATAGAGATTGTTCGTTTTTATGTCATAACAGCAAAGGAAGGCAAGCTTCGAAATGATTTCTCCTCAGCTTCTCATTTATAATTCAGAATCCATCTATCCAGCTTCTCTACTCTGCCAACTTGTTTTAAATGGTTCAATATGTTGGAAAAGTAACGTTAAACCTTGTTGCTAATTCATGTGTAGGTTGATGGATTCGGTCCTACTGCAACTTTTAGTTCCTCATTATCCACCTTGTTCTCAAGTAGCCCAAATGGTTCATTTTCAAGATTAAAATCACAAGAAGGGAACTTCTCAAACCATCGACATACTGTTCACTCCTTAGTCACATTCTTCCCAAACACCTCACAGATATTCAGAGCTGTCTGTACTGCCTGGGGCTCATGATGGAACTCATATTAAAAAATAACATAAAAAATAAGAAAAAAATAGCATTTGACTTATCCATGATTACACAAAAATCGCTGTTAAAAAATGAAAAATAAGTCAAAACATGCAAGTGAAAGAATGAGGATGTGCCTTCACAACTGAAAACAATTAGAAACAAACAAAAATCATACAAACAAATAAGACGTGTCAAAGTGAAATGTCAGAAATATCAACTGTCAAACTTAGTACTTAAGGAGATTGGACATCTCGTACTCAATAATTATTAACAGTTGAATTCTTTTTATTTATTTATTTATTTATTTTTTGAGACAGATTCTCACTATGTCACCCTTCGTATAGTACTGTGGTATCACAACTCACAGCAACCTCCAACTCTTGGACTTAAGCTATTCTCTTGCCTCAGCCTCCCATGTAGCGGAGACTACAGGCACCTTTCTCAACTCCCAGCTATTTTTGTTGTTGTCATTGTTGTTTAGTAGGGCTGGGCCGGGTTCAAACCCGCCAGCCCCTGTGTATGTGGCCATCATCCTAACCACTGAGCTACAGGCACCCAGCCAACAGTTGAACTCTTTTGGCCAAGGTGGATACCTAGCCTATATTTAGCTAATCTAATTCCCGAGCACAAGAATATATAGTCAAAATGAAGTTCTTGTAAATTGGTCACAAATTGAAAGGTATTGACCCAGGGGAACTCTGTGGTGAACAACTTGTACTGCGTATGAAAATAGAGGAACAGAGAAGGCTAGTTTAGAGAGAAGAAAGTTTAAATCAGCAGAAGAGAAAGAAAAGTTAAATACAGAAATGTGATTCTAAGTGCTTTTTATAGCATGGTTCCAATCCATTCCTTTGCACTTCCTGTCCTTGTGGACCATGAGATGCTACTATGCTCTTAAAATGTGTATATTTACTGTTTTGTCTTTTATTTCTTGAATTTATTTCATTATTTGCAACCACATGACTCTAGCTAATTTTAATCTAAACTTTGGATAAAAGCATACAAATGGAATTTCACTACTAGCATGATAATTATCCTTATTAGATGTTGACTGTGTACAATGAATGTACTTGTATAAAAAAGTAAGTAATGATATTTCTGCCTTTTGTACCAATTAGGTACAATACTTACGCTTAGAACAGTGCCTGAACAGAGTAAGCACTATGTAATCCTTGACTCTTATTCATATTCCTCCATTTTTTAAAAGAGTTTTACATTTGTTTGTCAATTCCATTCCATCCAGTCCATTTGATGGGACTGGCTTCTTTTCTTTTTTTTTTTTTTTTTTTTTAATAGAATTTTTAACAGCCTATTTTTTAGAGAGGAAAGAGGAAAACAAAAAATTCAAATAATTATTCATAGATCAGTTATCACATGGATGAATAACCTACTTTTTAAAGAAAAAGTTTAAAGTAAATCTTCTTTTGAAAATTTTTTTATCAAGTTTTAAGTTGCTGTTTCTAACATATAGCATATTATTATTTTGTAAATGAACCAAATACGTCTCCAAGGTCATATTCTTGAGAAGTGCCAAGGTTAAAATTGTGACAATTTCTCTCTGTGGTTTTACTTTCAGCTCGACCTACTGCTTTACCATAAAAAAGCATTTGAAATGAACACAGCTCACTATTAATGAAGGTTGTAGTCATTTCTTGTTTGCAGTGAAGTACTTCCTTTAGTGCCTTAGCCCTCTCTCGAAGAACTGATGTGTTCAGCTTTAAATAATAAACTAAACTATTCTGTCTCGTGTCAGAATGTAGGCCAGGTGGTCAGAAAGATAACATGACAACTTTAGGAAGGAATTTCCTAGCCGTTCATTCCTTATGAACATATTCTTTCATTCCTCTTCAAACGCTGGCGAGGAAAGGAAGAATGTTCTTGTGAAAGAATGGGAGGAAAAAAAACATTTCAATTCATAATGGTAAAATTATAAGTGAACATAACCACTTCCAAAAATCAAAGCAAGGTTTGCCCCTTTAGCTTTTTCTTTTTAAAATGAAAAAACCCAAGTATATGCATATATGTATATTTCCTCTGGATAAGCAAGGTGAACAATGGACCCAGAGGCTCTATCTCTAGGCTGTGAAGAGGAAAACCTAAAACAGGATGCTGCTCATCAACATTGGAGTAAAAAATTAAAATGACTGGGCAAAAACTAAAGTATATAACATAGATACTGTGATGTCTAAAATTAACTTTAATTTTTTCCCAAAGGAAGCTGCTTGGGGTTTTGTGAATTTGGCACTAGTTGCTATTTGCAGTCTTGTTGGGAGGCTCCTTGGCACACTTGTAACATTTCTCTAATGGGGATTCATGAATTATTCCCCTTCTGTGGAGTGCACTGTCTGAAAATTGAACGTGTCCTTGGTTGTCTCATTTGTTCAGTTCATACCTTCTATGCTTTGACTACGTATTATTGGACTCAATAATTAGAGTACCCCTTAGAAGTTGGAGACTGTCTTAGTTTTCTGTTGTTGGTTTAGCAAATTAAAAGAAACCTAGTGCATTAAAACAAACAAACAAACAAAAAATTAGTATCTCATGATGCTGTAAGGCTGACACAGGTCTCATCAGACTAAAATCAAGGGACAGTTAGGATTGTGCTCATTTTGGAAACTCAAGGGGAGATTTGTGTTCTTGTCTTTTTTTTTTTTTTTGCTTCCCATAGAGGCCCTTAAGCCTTTGCTCATGCCTCCCTTCCTAAATCTTCAAAAGACCAGCTTGAATCCTTCTCACATGGCATCATTCTGACCTCCTTCTCTGCATAGTTAAGAAAAAACACTGTTTTTTCCACTGTTAAGAAAAAACATTCCTTCCAGCCCTAATAATCAAGAATAATCTCCTGATGTTAAAGTCAGCTATTTAACAAAATGTAATTCCACCTGGAACCTTACTTCCCTTTTGCAACGAATTCATAGGTTTCTGGAATTAAAATATGGCTATCTTTGGGGCCAGCGGGTGCATTATTCTGTCTATTACAGGGATTATATTTGCCTTTTGTGTTGTTTAGCTTGTATCACTCAATGCTAATTTTCACAAAAAGAAGTCATCAATTTAATACCAAGTGTGTCATCCTGAGAAAACATAACTAAATATCTCCCCTTATGGATATGTAATGTAATAATTACTTGATATTCATGTAAGATACATAAATATAAGGCTACTTTATAAGACTACTTACTATCCTTATAAAGATAGAATAATTATTATAAAAACTATTTGTTTTATTTCAAAGTGAAATTAGTAACAAAATGTGGATGCAATTTACTCCATTCATTGAAAATCAAAATAACAAATGTCATATATAGTGCTCATTACTTCTGTGATGAACTCAGTTTGGTAACTTTAAAATCAACCAAGAAGACCGTGATTGTGGCCACATGATAAAACTAAACCAAATGGTTTAAAGATGTACAGTAACTTAAAGGGAAATAAAAGACATACTGAGGAAAAGGGAAAACAAATCGGTTCCTAACTTGAAATTTTAAAAAAGGCATCTTCTTTAAAGCCTTGACAAATTCAAGAATCAAACTGAGCAATTCCTGAATCAGCATGACATGCGTTAAGCATAACACTCATTGTTCGAGTTTCTATTTCTGAGCAACAATTTTTCAGTTTAGATATTATTTTGAAGAAAACAAGAAAATAATAAACACTTATCGTGACCTTACATGACCAGGACTTTAGGCTTTCTGCACTCCTGAAATAAAGTAAAGCTAATTGTAAGGATTTACAATGCGTGAGAAACTAAGATTTTATGCACTTTAATTTCTGTAGCCTTCAAATAATTAATTCTCTCTCCTCTGCTCTCTCTTCCCCTCCCTCCCTTCCCTTATCTTCCCTTCCCCACCTTCCCCTCCCCTCTCCTCACTTCTGCTCCCTTTCCAGTCTCTTCTTTAGGAGTCTTGGTCTGTTGCTTGGGCTCACGTGCTGGGGCAGGATCATGGTTCATTGCAATCTCATATCACAGACTCATGTGATCCTTCAGTCTCAGTCTCCTGAGTAATTGAGAGTAGTAGAGAATGGGCACTACCACATCCAGCTCGTCATCATTTCTCCCTTTTAATTTTTCTTCATATTTCAGCATACTACAGGGGTGCAAATATTTTGGTTACAAAAATTGTTTTTGTATAGTTTGAGTCAAAATTAGAAGGTGCCCATTCCCTAGATAGTGTAGTATACACTGTACCTGTTACGTGTGAGTTCGCCCATCTTCTTCCTCTCTACCACAACCTTTATTTCTAATGAGCATTATTTCCAACTTTTCTATTATTTACAGAGACAGCAGCTGTCTTTTGCTCAGGCTGGTCTCAAAGTCTTGACCTCAAGTGATCCTCCCACATCAGCCTCCCCAAGTGCTAAGATTACAGGTGTGAGCCACCACACCCAGATTTGCTGTCATTCTCAGTTTGGTACCATCAAGAGAGTACGACCATATATTAGTGTTCTTTTCTCTGTTCTAGGGTTTTTGTCTTTGTTCTATGTAACAAATTGCCACAACCTTAGCAGCAAAACACCATTTATAACTTTACATTGTCTACAGTTTAAAAATCTGAATATAGATTAGCTATGCCCTGGCTGAAATCAAGTGACTGTAATCCTTTTTCCTGGCTTAGAATCTTTTTTCTAACAGCATTGGTTAGTAAAATAATATATTTTCTTAATTTTAATTGTACTAATATAACTGATGCCCTCAGTTCCAGAGGCTGCCCATTGTGTTGGTTCTGTGGCCTTTTCCATAACATCCTGGGTTGCTTCCTCCATATAAGAAGACAAGTGTCTTTCTGATACTTCACTTTTTTATACATGGCTTATCTCTCTAGGTCTAATCTTTTTTTTTCATTAACTCAAAGTAAGTGAGAGTTATCTAATCATAGAATGATATCCCATTATATTAACAGGGTTGCGTATATAGAGAGAAGAGGGATTGTGCAGGGCAAATGTATTGGGGGCAGGAAACTTAGGGCATCTTAGAGTTCTGTCTACCTATGATCATTTTCATGCATTTGATGCCAACATTATAAACTTCCCTTCTCCTAGGTATATTTTGTATATAAGGAAAGATTTGACTCTTAAATTTAGCAATGTTACGAACAGAATTTTAATGTATGTATTTGTAATTCTATGTAAATTTTCAAATGTAAGATATTAAATTCTATTTTGTATGCTGTGTTTCTTTATATAATATAAACCTTCTGCCTTTTAGAGTATATTTTGTGTATTTGGAATGCGTTGTCTCTTAGTGGTGCTGATTCCTATACAGTTGCTTTTCAGCATGCCTTTTATTTGCCAAACTGTCATTTGAGAACTTTAAAATCAAAATAAATACTTGTGTTCATTTTTAAATTTTTTATGTGCTAAATTTTCAAACTAGCCTTTTTTATACACAAAGTTGGCATAATTTATTTAATATTTTGAACAATTAATGGACTTCATTATGTTTAAAAAGAAAATAATTTGACCTAAATTTTTTTAATAACAGATTGCTACAACAGCTTAAATACAATATAAAACTTCTAAGAATTGAAGGCATTGGAAGCATTTCATTGAATTAGGCTGCTCACTCTTCATAGCTTTACAGACGGTAACAAGATCTATCATGTATGCCTCGAGAGAGCGGGAAATCTAGTCACTGTGGGAATCTCCAAGAGACTTGGGGTCAGACTACCATGAGAACACCAAAAAGAAAATACACCTTTTAGACTTTGTGCTCAAGTCCTCAAAAATAGTTTCTCATGGTGAAAAGCAAACTAACTTTTCCTTTTCTTTTTTTTTTTTTTTTAAGAATGGGTCTTGCTAGAGTTCAGTGTCCAGTAAGAGCTCCCTGCAGCCTCAGACTTCTGAGTTCAAGTGAACTTTCCACCACTGTGCCTGGTTGGCTTTTAATCCTAGGCTTACTTTCTGGGTGCCAGTGAAAGATTCTGTACAACCAGAAAAATTATCAGGTTTATGGAAGGAATAAAAATATAATTAGCTGAAATATGGAATTATTTTCCCTGTTAGGATTGAGAGGCTAATCGGGGGAAAATCTTATGTATGATGGCAACTTCTACAATAGTTTTAAGAATTTAAATATGTGACATTACAAACCTCACCTGATAACATTCCACTGTGAGGACACGTGGCCATAGCAGATGCTTGACTACAAGTTGACCTGGAATTGAAAATCTATTGTGAAGATAAATAATATTAACACTTCTCTAGATGGTAGGTAATTTAGCTAACAATGTATCTACTTCTTATTCATAGAGAATAATCACAGTCTTTTTGAATACATACATTGTTATTAACAACAAAGTTGAATGATTTATGAAGTTCACATAATGCAGTTAATCCCCATGAGACAAAATTAATTTTCATATTTAACTATCTGTTTATAGCCTAGGTCTCTATTATTCAGCATCTATTTTTTTCAAGAAATACTGTTATAAATAGTGCATACATTCGAAAGCTACTCTATTTTTATTCATTCCATTTACAATTTATCCAACACAATGCAAGTTAATGATATAGTTAAATATATAATAGCTGCTATCATAGCATACTTAATTACCATAAATAAAACAAATTGCTAGTAAAAGTACGTAGTATAGCTAAAGAAGATTTGAGAAGACAGCAAGAAAAGTGTTAATGCAGTTTTCTTCCAAAATCAACCTCCTTCTCTCACTGTTCTAACCTTGCCTTTTAATGTACCAATGAGATTTATGTCTTTCAGAGGTAATATCATCAAACCACAAACAGTGAAAACAGTTTCAGCCCAGACGTGACTCTATTGCAGACCCCTGGGTCACTGCTCACCTGAAGAGACCCTAACTGTTGCCTTCTATTGTACAGGGTTCCCTCATTCCAGCCTGGACAAGGGAACCCAATTTTTTGGGCCTGGACAATTTCATGAAGAGAATACACTAACATTTTACCCCAAGCTAGAAGAATCAACCTAAATTTTCATTTACTGTGAATCCTGGATCAGCCTCCTCTGAGGAACCTCTAATTGCTTCCCCATATCACCTCCATGTTCAGCAGGAAGCAGTTTGGACCGGTCAGCACCCCTTCCCTCTAATAGCAGTTAGAGCTTCTATTCAGAGAGGGAGGATTGATACAGGATTCCACCACTCAGGGCTAGACAGGGAGCTATTTAAAAAAAAAAAAAAGTACGTAGTGTAGTCAAGTACTAGTAATTAAAGAAAACAGGTTAATCAGTTTATTGTAAGTAGAACTTTTGGTTACTCAGCTGGCTGTTAAATAAAATTGATAGTCTGCTTCAATAAATGTAATTTCACTCCAAGTCAACTACTTTGCATTTTATACACTATATGCAGCACTGTTCATAATTTGCATAAGTATTAACTCTGATTACAGTACAGTGCTAGCTCCCAAGTAAATACACAGTGTTTTCCATATATAATTCCATGTTATATTGCAACAAACCCAGGACTATTATATAATATTTATCCATTCAGATTATCTCTTATTGCAGGTTCTTTCAGTGATGAATTCTTTGTGCTGCCTGATTTTCCTTCTTTTGAATCATTTTCGGCTGTGTTTAATTTTTGCAGGGGTGCTCTTTGCCATTATTGCTGCTGTTATTTTGTTGTTGTTTCCTTCCTCCAGTAAGATTCTTCTGTCTCAGATATACATGATTGAATAACAAGTTATGTTAAGGATTTGGAGTTTAAAAGAAAATTATTATTTTTCACAAATAGGTTGACAGTACTCAACTGTGTGGCTCTTGCCAGGTTTTGTGTCACTAACATCATGTGGTTGTGGTCAAATGGCAATGAAAATTTAGACTTCACAGTCCTAAGAAACACAGGTCTCAATTTTTTTAAAGATATATATATATAGATATATATGATTATATATATATAATCTTGACCTCCATTCACTTAACACCCACAGCCATCTTGTCATGTCCTTGGTTGTTGACCTTTTTCATGTATGATTCAGCTATGTTTTTGTCTGGTATGAGGTAAGCTTTTCTTGTGTTTTTTTTTTTTTATACAGAAAAAAATATTTGTCTCTCAAATTGTTTGCATTCATTTTTCAGAAATTAAATAATGCAAGTGTGGGAGAAGTATCTTTTTATTCTTTGTTTTTACTGTTCCATTAATTTATATGTGCATTCTTATCAGATATACCCCACTATCACATACAGATATAATGATTAATCAGGTGCCCTTGAACACATTCTTTTTCAAGAACATTTGCACTACTGTAGGCTTATTTTATTTCCACACAAATTTTTACAACCGCTAGTTAATTTTTATTTAAAAAAAACAAAACAACATATTTGGTAAGGATTGCTTTGACCCTATACTATATCTATACAGGAGTAGAGATAGCAATACAGTCACAAATTATGAACATGATTATGCAGTAATTAAATTTCTCATTAAAACAAAAAAATAAATTGATCAGCTAAAGAATTTATAATTTTAATGCTATTGGAAATACTATTTTTATTTTTTATTATTTATTTGTTTGTTTAAGTAGTGTAATTCAATTTTGTATGCTGACCTTGTACTTACAATCTTGTTAAAATTATTCATAATATATACAGGTTTTTTTTTTTCCTTAGAATTCTCTATATCATTAATAGAGACAAAAATATTACTTCTTCCTTACCTATTTCCTGCCCTTTTATTTTTACTTCTTTCCTTAGCTAAGAACTCCCATATAATGCATATTAGAAGTGATAAGAAAAAACATTCTTCCTTGTTTCTCTGTTTGGAAGGAAACTGTCCAGTCTAATGTTCAGTTTCAGTTATTAGGATGATAGTTGAAGGTTTTTATAGATGGTATTTATTATATTCATGAAGTTCACTTCTTTTGCACTTTTGCTGAACTGTATTCTCATTAAGGGAAATTGAATTCTGTCGAAGATCTTTAGCTTTGATTAAGATGATCACATAATTTTTGTTTTAATTTGTGAATATGGTGAATTATATTAAACTTTAAATGTAAAACCAAGTAGCACTATGAGGATAAAACAATATTATTCTATTTGCTATCCTAGAATATTTTAAGTATTAGTTGGTCTATTTGTCTATCTATCTATCTAAATGTCGTCTATCCAATGCATTTTAAATATTACAGTTACTGCCACAGTTTTTCTGTTCTTTGTTTGTTTTTCCTTTTTTTATGTGATTCTCTTTTCTTTTTTTAAATTTATTTATTTTTATTGTTAAATCATAGCTGTATACATTAGTGCAATCAAGGGGTACAATGTGCTGCTTTCATATACAATCTGAAGTATTCTCATCAAACTGTTCAGTGTAGTCTTCATGGCATTTTCTTAGATACTGTATGTAGGCATTTTTATTCTGCATTTAGTAAGTTTCGCCTGTACCCATTCTAAGATGCACTATAGATGTGGCCCCACCCATTACCCTTCCTCCACCAAAACCTCCCCCCTTCCTTCGCCTTCCTTGGCTCTTTCCCCATAGTCTTTTCCTATTGTTGGGCTATAGCCTTCATGTGAAAGCTATAATTTAGCTTCATAGTAGAGCTGAGTACATTGGATACTTTTTCTTCCATTCCTGAGATACTTTGCTAAGAAGAATATGTTCCAGCTTCATCCATTTAAACATAAAAGAGGTAAAGTCTCCATCTTTCTTTAAAGCTGCATAGTATTCCATGGTATACATGTACCACAATTTGCTAGTCCATTCGTGGGTCGATGGGCACTTGGGCTTCTTCCATGACTTGGCAATTATGAATTGGGTTGCAATAAACATTCTGG